>PVJO010010707.1:0-62989 GCA_004026905.1 Hystrix cristata | reverse complement strand
ACAGACCCGAGGACCAATGGAACAGGCTAGAAGATGCAGAAATAACTCCAAACACACTCAAATATCTCATCTTCGACAAAGGAGCCAAACACCCTCACTGGAAGAAAGATAGCCTCTTTAATAAATGGTGCTGGAAAATTTGGCTTACCACATGCCAAAAACTAAAACTAGATATATGTCTCTCACCATGTAGTAAGCTAAAATCAAAGTGGATCAAAGATCTAAACATTAAATCAGAAACACTAAATCTCCTAGAGAATAAAATAGGAAGAACTCTCGGAGACATAGGGGTTGGGAAAAAATTTATGAACAGAACTCAGACTGTGCGGGAAACAATACAAAAAATCAATGCTTGGGACCACATCTTTTTAAGAGGTTTTTGCACAGCAAAAGAAATTACTAATAGAGTGGGGAGAAAAATCACAGACTGGGAGAAAATTTTTGCCAGCTGTCCCTCAGACAAAGGTCTAACATCTAGAATATATAAAGAACTCAAAAAAATCAATCCCCCCAAATTTAAAGACCCTATCCAAAAATGGCATTTGAAATGAATAAAAATTTCTCAGATGAAGAAATAAAAATAGCAAATAAATATATGAAGAAATGTTCATCATCATTGGTCATTGGAGAGATGCAGATCAAAACAACATTAAGATACCATCTCACTCCAGAAAGAATAGCTATTATCAAGAAATCAACCAATAACAAGTGCTGGTGGAGCTGCGGGTAAAAAGGACCCTCCTCCACTGTTGGTGGGAATGTAGACTGGTCCAACCACTGTGGAAATCAGTGTGGAGATTCCTCAGGAAACTACAACTAGAGGTTCCATTTGACCCAGCCATTCCTCTGCTTGGTATCTTCCCAGAAGAATTAAAATTATCATATCACTGCAATATATGCACAACCATGTTCATAGCAGCTCAATTTGTTATAGCTAAGTCTTGGAAACAACCTAAATGCCCAACAACTGATGAATGGCTAAAGAAGATGTGGTTTTTCTACCCAATGGAGTACTACTACACCACCATAAAAAAGGATAAACTAGAGTCATTTATATGTAAATGGATGTTCCTTGAGAATATACTATTAAGTGAAATAAATCAGACACTTATCAGTACACATCGAATTGTTTCTCTGATATGAGAAACCATAAGTGTAAATAAGGACAAAGGGGTATAATAGATATTATGTAAAAGAAAAAAAAAGATAGTATTCAAAAGAGAGGAGAACTAGATAGGGGAAAAAAGGGGATAAAGAAGGAAGATTAAAAGAAAAGTAAGATGAAAAGGAAAAAAATGGAAAAATGTAAATAAACTTGTTGCAAATAGGGAGGGGTGGGTGAATGGAAGGGAGGGGGGAAAGGGGGGAAAACCAAGATACATCATGTACAGGTACAAAATAACCATGTTGATTATGATCATTATGTATACAATGTACCAATACATGTTCTTGGTAAAAATAAAAATTAAAAAAAAAAGAATGTGTTGTACATACTTCTAAGCTGTGATGCACAGGCCGATGTTCCAAAGTCTCCTAACCAGGACCTTCATCCTGCATCTCTACCTGCCATGTACCTGCACCCCCAGCTAGGTCCCCATTCCACATCTCTACCTCCCCGAGGGATGGAGCTGCTTCTTCTGGGGGATCCTGCCTCAGACAGGCCTGACGAGGTGGAGTAGGCAAACACAGGCACTGGCTTTTACTCTTATAACATTATTTTCCTTTTCTGATTTGTAGCTGAGTTTTTTCTTTCACACAAGAAGCTGAGTTAGCATGTTCCTTACTGTATATTTTGGGTAAATAGGGGGTAACTTTCAAGAAGTAAACCTGGAGACATGTAATGTATGCGACAAACTCTCTCTTCCATTATCCACAGTTTCATAAGATGATTAACTATTAGTCTGGATTCTCCACTTCACTCTCCATATAAATTAGAGCGAAGGTCTCAAATGCCCTCCGTCCTCCAATGAGTCGGGAACAAAGCTCTGACACTGCCCCCCTCTGTGCCCAAAGGGCATCTTGATAGGCTTTTTCTGGGCTCCAGAGGGAGAATCAGAGTCCTCCTGCAAATGTTGAATCAGTGAACACACTACAAGAAATTAAATTTCTCCCTGGAGAAAGCTCATACCCAGATTAAGAAGTAATTCAGTAAATGTTAAATTTAACAAAGGATATCATGATTAATGTCTATAAATCTAAATTTCACTAGCCCATGCCTGTGAGTATTGTTTTAATAAGTATTCTTTAATAAAATTTCAATTTTGATTTCTTTTAAAAATCGTTTTTTTAGGAACCCTAGCAATTTGAGCAATACAGCCGTAAGCCAGACAGCGATATTCATCTAGCGGCATCCATCCAAATTAAGGGCTCAGAGTGCAGAAAGAAAAGGGAAGATCACAAAGCCCATTCTCAGGTAACAAGAAGTTCCCAGGAGTGGGGTCTTGTTTAAAGCACCTCCTCATTGCTGAGACTCAAAACTTAAGGAGGAGAAGTTTATTTTGGCCCACACTATAGTCCATGGCCTGCTGGGTCCAGGGCAGGATGGCACGACAGGGGGGCACAGTAGAGGAGGGCTACTTATGTCATAGCAGAGGGGAAGCAGAGAGAGTGATGGGAGCAACCTGGGAGAGAGATAAACCCTTCCAGACAAAGCTCCTAATGATCCACCTCTTCCAACCAGACCCCACCTCCTAACAACAAGTCATCTACAAGCCCCACAATTCAATCACCTTTCAAAAGCCCTGCCTGTGAGCACAGTGAAGCTCTTGGGGACATCGAGGTATAAACCATAGCAGGGCTGTAACCCTTCTTGTGCCTCAGGCTCTGGGACAAGCACAGATGGTGACATCTTCACTCTTCAGAGGACTCCTCAGGCCTGATCCACAAGGCAGTGCAAGGATCCTTGTGGAGTCACCCAGGAAGGACACTCAGATGCGGGCGACCGTTGCCTGTCAGAATGTCTGCCTCTTGCTGGGAGCCTCCCATGAGCCTCCCGGTGTTGTTAGGCTGGAGGCCTTCCCCATACCCCAGCCCCAAGCTCATCCCAACATTCCCACCAGGTAGGTGTGTCAGGAATAGGCCAGGACGCCTATACAGGGGCCCGTGGAGGAGAGAGTCGGTGCCTACCTTCTGTCCTCCCTCTGCCCCGCTGAAACCACAGCGTCCTCAGCTGCACTGCTGCTATGCTGCTGCTTGCATCTGGAAGCTGGCATGACTCAGCCTCACGGCGCCCATCTCTTAGAGGGGATTCAGAACCTAAGCGAGGCCCGAGACAGAGCCCCAAGGCTCCCTCCCTCTTAGGAACACTCCAGTGAGGCTTTAGAGGGAGAGACTCACATGTGCACCCTCCTCTGCAGAGGCCCGGGCTCGGTGGATTCAGGGACCCCACAGATCAGAGCTAGCAGGGACCAGCTGCGCTGCACTGGCGACCAAGACAACACCCTGCTGCCCAGAGCTGTCCACCTCGGGCAAGTGTTCACTGACGTGCATCCCTTCAGTGCAAATTGGGGTGAATACATTATTTACCAAAGCGTGAGGATTACTGAAGGCAGCTTTGTTAAACTGCAACTCCAGAGGAGTCAGCTGGAGACCTGGACCGACTTTCTGCAGTCACAGGAAGACACTGCCCACACTCCTTCACGGGGGCTCTCACCTCACCTAGGAAACATGGAACTTCAAAGTCATTTTTATTCAAATAGGTGAACTTGACCTCGGATTTACTGAGGTCAGTACTAATATCTGATGCTTCTGTAGCCCATTTTGACTTTTTCCAGCTAACCCTAACCTCCCCTCCTTCCTCTACAGCCCTCTCAACCAGGTTACCAGGCCGTATCATCCTGCAGATCAGGACCCTGGAGGCGAAGGTCTGCACAAGGTCACAAGCAAGCAAGTGACAAAGGCAAGACCAGACTCAGGTCACAAGCACTGAAGATAAATGAGAACACTAGTAGCCCTGCTCTTTAGCGTTTGTCCAAGAATTAACAGACACAGATCCATGTCGATTTCCTACTAGTTCATTAGAAATACCACCCAATCTGCCTAAAAGATTAAAAATAATCTCTTGAAAAACTAAAAAATAAGCTTACTTGAACCTAGATCAGCTGCCAGCTGGGCTATTTTGTTGACTGGGAGTCACAGGGCTACCTCTTTGGAGCAGAAGGCACATAAAGACGTGTGCCCACTCCCTGTGCAGGCAGCGTGCACGGGAGGACGTGGGAAGGAGCTGGCGCCGGGCCCCCAGCGTTCCCGCAGCAGCCCCAATCCTAACAGAGCAACCTCAAAGGAGGGGGCTGCCTGCCCACCGCAGGAATGTGGAAGTCACCAGAAGGGGCTTGACGCCACAGGAGGCCCTAAGTAGGAAGATGAAGTGCTGTGCCAAGATGCAATAACCACCGTCAGACTGATGGGCTGCTGAGCACACCAGTGTGCAAACCACGATTGCACCGATCACAGGAGGACAGTCACAGATCAGCCACCCCAACATCACACACGATTTTCTTCAGGAACAGACTGTTTTAGTGCCCTGAATGTATACTCTTAATCCAAACAGTCCCTCATGGTCTCCAGGCTCCTGCTAATTAAAGGGTATGCAGAGACTTGGGTTTAACCCTTTGACTTTTATGCCCACACACACACTAGGGCAGCTATAATGGCTCTTTCTTTCTTTCTTTCTTTCTTTTTTTTTGGTGCTGGGGATCGAATTCAGGGCCTTGCTCTTGGTAGGCAAGCACTCTAACTACTGAGCTAAATCCCCAGCCCCAACGATGGTTTCTTAACCAGGGCAAGAATTCTGCCCTGGGGACTTGTGCAGCACACTTCTGGGTGTATCTGGGTGGATCGTGGAGGTGTGGCCTTGGGTGCTGTCTGGTTCCTGGGCCCTTCCTTTCTGGCCCTGTTCTTTTCTGCTTCCCAGCTGCCGTGAACCTTATAAGCATCTTTGCTCCACCATGCCCTTCCACCATGATGCTCCTGCCTTGGTCCCAGTGACCATGGACTAACTTCCTTAAAATACAAACCAAATCAAACCTTCCTTCCTTGAAGCTGTGGGTGTCAGGTATGTGTCCAGCAATGGGAAAGCTGACTAATACAGATACAAATAGATGATACAGATACAGATACAGATACAAATGCACATACAGATATACAATTTTATTCTCACTTCACTGGTGCAAAACGTCAAGGTTCTGGGACTCATAACTTACCAAGTGACCAGAAGAGTGTCCTCTAAAATTCTTGTCACCATGGACACCTGAAATCCATGCTCTCCCAGAGGGCATACACTTTTGCACTGATAATGAGGCAGGATGCTGCATCTTGCATTCAATTTGGCGTTGCTTCTTGTGGCTGCAGATCCTGGGCTGTGGACCACCACTGCCAGCTGTTACTCTGGTTCAGGCCCCCTCCCTGGCTCACAGGGCCCCAGACCTCGGGGTGCAGAGGAGGCAGAAGAGGAAGAGGAGGAGGCTACCCCTTGGCACCCTGGAAGTCAGCCTGGCAGCTCCTTCAGGTTCCCCTCCCACCCAGCAAGGCATCTGGAACATCCACCCTGCATTAAGCCTTGGCTGAGGGCCTGCCCACCTCAGGGAATCAGGGTCCTGGGCAGGAGGCCATGAACTGCACCAACAGGAAATGGAGGAGAAAATCTTCTGTTTTGTAAACACAGTGCTTGGTTTTAAGGAGAATGAACTCAAGCCAAAGAACCTGTGTTGTGTCCAAGGGCCTCTTGGAAGAACAAGTTCCACAGTCTCTATCCAGCAACAGGACAGAGAACTAAGGTTGTTTTTCTGGGGCATGTCAATGCCTAATGAAGCTCATATTACAAAATCACAGATTCTTAATATCTTCTTCTCAGGATTCCCTCTGGAAATCCCAGTGCTGTGTAGGGTGCCTTTGCAAGGTGTCCACGGTCAGCATTATCAAGCATTTAAGGTGTGCGAGCTGTGCTGTCCGTAATGCAGGCTCACACTTGGCACTAGCCTAACTGAAGTGGGCGCCTCGCATTCACGAATTCAGCAACCGTGAGGAAGGCGGCCACCTCTAAGTCGCTCCAGCAACACTGAGCATCTCCTGCTTAAATAGATGCTTGCTTGGTCCACGCTGCTGGTCAGCTTTGCCTTGTAGACATCGCAGAAATGAGGGTATGCTGTTCCATGGTGGGAGAGTTAGATCACGCAGACGCCGCAGTTAGAGAATTTCTGTTCTGTTCCTGGGTATGCTGCTTTGTCCCTCCGAGACTGTACGACCCCTCCTCAGCTCGCGGGGCCCAGGAAGTTGTGCCCACGGGCTGAGGCTGAGGTCTAGGACAGAGAAGGAAGAGAAGAAGGCCGGGGATTTCCAGAGAGTCTCTCAACTCAGTAAATAAGTGCAAAACACTATGCAAATCAACACCTGGAACACTCAGGTGCTTTTCCTGCAGGCAATGGCTTCCTGTGGGCTGTGCCTCCTCTAGTCACTCTAAGGGCTGGGCCTGGGGTCAGTGGGGAAGCCACAGTTCTTGGCTGCAGCTCCTCTCTTGCTACTGACTGTAAGTTCCCTGAGCACTTTCCCTGCACACTTGCCTTCAGAGAATATTTTTGTCAAATTAACTAATGTTTCCCCCATTTAACAATCCACAATAAGCTGCCCTCACCCTGCTGGGACCCCCTTGCAGCTGCAGGACTTCGGGCTTTCGAGGATCCAGGCTGGGGTGGGCAGGCCTGTTGGCCAAGGATGAGCATTCCAAAGGCAGCGGACCCCAGCCCACCTCCCCCCCTCCACAGAGTACAGGGAGCTGCTTTCCATCAAGATCCAGGCCAGCCCCTCTGTGGCCTCTTGAGCCTTGGGAACAAGCCCAGGCCAGCCATGCCTGCAGCCATTCACCCGATGCCCTTCCTCCACCCCAGCTCTTTCACCAAAGGGACATCCACAGGAGCCAAGCACATCCCCTTCAGCGTGACCCCTACTTACCAGTGTGTCCTGGGTCTCCCCAGAACCTCCCCCCATGCCTCCCACTCAGGGCTCCCTACTGTAGGATGGGCTCTGCCCTGGCAGCAGGCCTAGAACAGCTGCAGATTGGTGTTGCTGTTGACAATGGAATTGGTCTTTCTAGGTGCACAGCTCTGTGAACTTTAACATGTGCAGACCTGAGCGACCCCAACCAGAGCTGGGTCACGGCATCCAACAGAGAGCTGCCAGTACCACCCCTCTTCGTCCCACCCACTCTTCCCTCTCTGGTTTGTCTCCAGGGGACATTCTGTAGATGAAATGATGGTGGCCTAACACGGGGTCTGGCTTCTCTCTTTCAGCAAAATGCCCTGAGCTCCGTCCACAGAGTTTTTCCTGACAGCTGAGTGGTGTTCTGCGGCACAGGTGTTTCTGTGTGTTTATCCATTCATGTACTGGAGAGCAGTTGAGTTCACTCCAGGTTTTGCCCATTATGAATACAGCTGCTGTAAATATTTGTATGCAGGTGTCTCGGTGAGCATAAGTTTTCATTTCCCACAGTAAGTAGGGAGGCGCACGGCGCATCTACCTGTAAAGGAGCCACTGAGCTATTTTCCATAGCGGGTGTCTGCATCCCATCGTGGTTTCCATTTGCATTTCTGTATGGACAAATGATGGAAAACATCTTCCCATGTGTCATCTACCCTCCGCAGAGCTTCATGCTGAAGTGTCTGCACAAATATTTTGCCCGTGGTTTATAACTGAAGTCTTTGCTTTCTATTGAGTTTCGAGTGTGTTACATGCTGGAGGCAAGGTTTTTGATGGATATGTGATTCACGGATTTTTTTCTCCCAGTCTGTAACTTTATCTTTTCATTCTTGTTCACGAAAGTTTTCCATTTAATCATGTCAATGTTTTTATAGATGGTACTTTTGATGTGTGTTTTAAGAACCATTTGACTAATGCCAGATCTTGAAGACTTTATTTTACTTATATTCTGGTCTATGATGTATTTTGTATTGGGTTTTTTTTTTATAAGGTTCAAGATTTAAGTCAACATTCATATTTTTGCAAAAGGCTGTCCAATTGTTTGGAAAGCCTTGTCAAAAAGAACCCACCTGGTATTTCCTGAATGGCCTTTGAACTCTGTCGGAAGTCAGCCGGCTGGGTCTGTGGGTCTATTTCTGGGCAGACTGTCTTAATGACTTCTTTAGCCTTTAAAATTGGGTAGCATGATTCCTTCCACTTTATTCTTTTTCAACATTGTTTTTGGCTAATATACTTGCTCTGTTCCATATAAATTTTAGAATTGGATTCCATATACAAAAATCTGACGGGGATTTTTATTGGAATTACATTAGCTATATAGGTTAATTTAGAGAGAATTGACAAGTTTACTATGTTACGTTTTCCAATGATGGAAATGGCAGATATCTTTACTGACTCAGGTCTTTTCGATTTCATCAGCATTTTATGGTTTTTAGCCTGCAGATCCTATAAAGATATTGTTAGGCTTATAACCTAATATTTCTTTTTGGTAATATTTTAAGTTCTACTCTTATTTTAATTGCCAATTTTTTACTATTATATAGAACTGATTTTTATTCTATTACATGGGATTGATTTTTATATGTTGGCCTTATGTCTTACAAACTTGCTTAACACACATTAGTTCTAGAGTTTTTGTGGTTTCTTGGGATTTTATATGTGGAGGATCAGGTTACGCACGAAAAGGGAGAGTATTGCTTCCTCTTTTCCACTCACACACCTTTTGGCGCCCTGGCTGGTGTTCTCAGGACAACTCCGGGTTGGAGACAGAGCCGGCCTCCTCCTCTCCGGTCTCTGGGGGGAGCATTCAGCCTTTCACCACTAAATACAAAGTCAGCTGTAGATTTTTGATAGCTGCTCCTAATCATGATAAAGAAATTCCCTACTGTTTCCTATCTACGGAAAATTTTTATCATGAATGAATACTAAATGTCAAAAATTTTAATACATCGATTCATTCGATTTATAGCTTTTCTTCTTTAGAACTTCAGTGTTATAGGTTCTGTCAATTTTTAACTACCCAACCAGCCTCACACTCCAGCAATAAACCTCCTCAATCATGGTCTATCATACATCTTTGTCTATATACAGCTACATTTAATTGCTAGCATTTTGTTGAGGATTTGTGAACCTACACTGATGAGCGATATTAATATGTAGTTTTGTGGTTTATTTTTCAGACTGTTCAAGTAACACTGCCCTCATCAAAGGAGTTGGGAAATTTTTCCTTCTCACCTATTTCCTGAGAGAGATTATGAAATTGATCCTATTCTCTTCAGCTTTTTGGTAGCACCAGTGAAATCCTCCAGGTCTGGAGTTCAAAGTATTCTCCCTATTATCCTTTTAACATTTGAAGGTTCTGAAGTGATGGCCTTCTGTTTTTCCCGAATTGGTATTTTCCTTTGCTTTTTTATTGTCTTTTATTCTTTGCTAGTATTGCAAGAGCTTTGATCAATTATTTTCAAAGGATTGGCTTCTGGTTTCACTGATTTTTCTACATTGTTTCCCTGTTTTCAATATAACTTCTGTTGTCATATTAATTTATTGAGTTTATTTTGCTTTTTATCTAAATTGTTAAGTTTGAAGCTTAGATCACTGTTTTCGGTTTGTTTCTTTTCTAAATAAGCATTTAATGCTATACTTTTCCCTCTAAGTATTGCCTTAGCTCTAACGACAATTTTGACACATTATATTTCTGTTTCCATATAGTTTTCTAATATTTTCTAATTTCCCTTGAGACTACCTCTTTGACTCCAGGATCATTGAGAAATGTTCTGTTTGCTATTTGAATGGTTTTATGGTTTAGATCTACATCTCCCAAAAATCTCATGTATTCAGAGGAGGGCTTTTGGAAGGTGACTGGGTCGTGCCAGTACTATATTCATTAGTAGATACATTGATCGGTGAGTTTATGACTGAATGTGCTGTCGGGAGGCCGAGCCTGACTGGAGGTGGGTCACTGGGGCATGGAAGGATATGTTCTCATCCCCAGCTCCTCCCTTCTCTGTCTCTGCTTCCCGGATGGTATGAGGGGAGCAGTTTTCCTCTACCATGTCTTCCCACCATGCCTGTTCTGCTCTGGAGCCAGAAACCTTCAGCTGAATTTCCTGAATTGTGTGTCAAATTACACCTCTCCTCCTTCAGGTTGTGGGTGTCAGGTACTGTGTCTCAGCAACAGTAAAGTGACTAGTAAAAAGGATTTGATGATTTTCTTGCATCTCTTTGTCATTGATCTCTAGTATATACCATTACAGCCAAACAACATGGTTGGAAGAATTTTGACTTTTCTCATGTCATAAGATTTGCTCTTAGTTCAGATTATATCCATTTTGGTTAATGTTCCACGTGCACTTAAACATAATGAGCTTTCTGTTGTTAGGTGGAATATTCTATGAATGTCAGAATTTTTAATTTACTGGATCTATTAATTATTAAAGCGTAAAGTCATGATTATGATGTATCTTAACATGGATTTGAGTTTACTCTGCTTAGGTTCATTTCTCAAATGTTCAGATTTAGCCAGGCGTGATGGCACATGTCTGTAATCCTAGCACTCAGGAGGCTGAGGTAGGATAATCGCCAAAGGGTCAAAGGCAGCCTGTGTGCATAGTGAGTTTAAGGCTAGCATGAATGACATAGCAAGACCCTGTCTCAAAAACCAAAAAACAAAACCAAAAAAAAAAATTATATGTTCAGATTTGTGTCTTTTGTCCAAGTTGGGGAGTGACCAACGATTTCTGTGGCAGAGAGAATAGTGATGTGGCCCCTAGATCCCTGTTTCCTTCTTACATTTATTCAACCAGGCAGTCTAGTGCTGCTGTGCCCGTATGACAAAGCCTCTCTGAGAGCAGCCCAGGACTCACCCACAGGACCGCGGGATCTCTGTGCTTCGGCATGCCAGGGAGGAGGAGCAAACTGGAGAAGCACTGGCCAGGGCACCGAAGACAGAGCTGGGAGGTACTCTGACCTCAGACACGAGCATCCACGGCTGACCTCTGCAGCCACACAGACATGCCTCCCCAGATGCACACTGAGCTGGCCCTTGGACTGGGCTAAGCTGCAGATTCCACAAGCAGTATTTACTGCTGCCAGTCTAGCTGCCCTTTCCTGTAGGATGCTTGACTCGTAGGCCCCATCATACCCACCAACTGACAAATGAAATGATTCTTACCCTGTGACTCATAGACTTACACCTACCAATGTGGCTGCCATTTTGTAAAATCTCAGCGCTGACTACTAAACCAGAGTCCTGTCTCCCGTGGCTGTCTTCACTCTGTCCTCACACTCGGAGTGCCTCAACTGGCCTTCTAATCCAACGAGCTGCAGAGATGTTAGAGCTGAGCACCTCGAGCTGCAGGTGGGGCCACTGCTTAACCAATACAGTGACTTCAGCCATGTGGGACCCAACACAGAGGATCCCACTGAGCCAGACCCAGATTCTGACCCACAGATAACAAGATAAAGAGTGCTGTTGTTTTAAGCTATTTAGTTTGTAGTGATTTGCTATTTCTCTGGACGTTCGTCTTTCACTTTGCTCTCCCTTCTCTGCATTTCAGACTCTCAGAGCACAGATTTAACCCTTCCATGACGACCCAGCCATATCTGGAGCATTCTACCAGTTCAGTTCTCCGGATTGGCGTAGGCTGCTTAGCGACAGACCCACACCTGCGCAGTGCGGCACGAGATACGCCTGTGAGTCAGGACAACCTCAGGCTGCCGTCCACTCTCCTGCCCTGCCTCGCCTCAGTGTGCTCCAGACCCCAGGCTCTTGCTGGTCCTCCAGACTGGAGGATGGGCTCTCAGCCACCTGACTGTGCTGTGCACTGGCCTCTACCATGCCTCCTCTGAGGCTAGGCAAAGACAGAGCAGCAAGTTCACGTGCCCTCCTTGGGCTGTGGCCCTCGATCAAGGGACAGCCCCACCCTCAGATCTGGTGCGCTCCTCTAACTCCAGTGCCATGCAGCACGGGAAAGAAGAAGAAAGAAACCAGGGTCCGCCCTCCATCTGAGCACTATGTCAGCCAAGACTAGAGCCTCTCCACCCCTGTCCTCTCCATCCCCACTGTGTCCCATTCTGTCCAGTAAAGTTGTGACACCCAAGGGGAGTCATCTCACTGCCAGCCAGGGGTAAGCAGGCTTCTGGCCTCCTCCAGCGGCCACTTCAGACTGACCGAGACTCTGTCAAGGTCAACAGCACACTCAACAAGAGGGTGGCCCACCCAGACCAGACCTCAAGTGCAAGCTTGAAATTGAATTTTGGTGGTAAAATTATTTCTTCGTTGACTTATATTGAACCTGCCTTTCTTGCATGTTCTGGCTGGCCCGTACACAGGATTCAATTTGTTTCACCCATCTCAGGCCTTCCTGATCCATCTCTGCTCTCTCCCCTGCTGGCCCAGGGTAGACACAAACAGTCCACTTCTGCTCTGTCCCCTGCAGAGTACAGACCCCTCAGCACATTCCCAACTCTACACTCCAGGTAGCGCCAACCAAGTGACTAAAATTAACAAACAAGACAGCAATTCAGTAATTATTTGCCTTCACTATTCTGAACACTGGCTGGCAGAAGGAATCAAGGGACAAAAAAAACCTTAAAGTGGTTTTCTCATCTGAAAGCAAAGGTCATTTCGGATTTTGGAGAGTTTGAATTGTACATAATATGGAAGCCGCCTTGTAAAGAAAAACAATTCCAAGTAGTTTAGACCTGAGAAAGGACGCACATACCTGTGTGTCCTAGAGGTTTGGATATCTTGGCAACATGGCAAATCTGCCTTTCAGAGGCTGCGAGTTCCCAGCCTCTGGCCCCTGGGCAGCTGCAGGTGGAGGCAGGCTCAGGACTCCTCAGTGCTCGCATCCTGTGACACTTGGAAGAGTGGCGGCACCTGACCTGAGGCAGTAGCAGCAGCACACAGCCTGGCTCCTTTTGGAACATGGCAGTCGATGTCATGTTACAACACAGCTGAAACGAGCAGAGAGTGTGTGTGTGTTTGCAGCAGGACCTACAGTAGAGCACTCTCCGGCTTCCCAGGCACTGCCGGGAAGGGACCAGCGAAGACTCGCTGGTGTCAGCTGCCGGGTGTGGTGCTCCAGAGGCCTGGACACCCTGGCTGGGCTAGTTCTCAGGGAGGCCCTGGAGGAGAAGAGGGAAGCTACAACAGACAGGAGAACTTAGGGCTTAGCTCCAAATCCCAACAGTCAACAGGCAACTTACGAGACACTTACAGTTCAAGGGCTTCCTCACTGTGGCCTCAGTTTCCCCAATTCGGAATGGTCAAAATGTCTCACCTGCGTTTGTTCCAAGAATAAAGTGAAATGACACATGGGAACACTATCTGGGCACCTGTGATCACTACTCAAGTATAAATAAAGGCATTCAGAAAAATGCCTCTCGGAGGCCTGTTCCCAAATATTCCCCGGAATTTTTATGATCTTTGTAGTAAAGAAAGCTTTCCTCCACACAATATCAAGCAAGAGTCTGCAGATAAAAAAGAACGGCAGAGCTTCAGGAAACGGCCTGTTAAAGAGTGAAAGTTAAAGAACACAAGAGGAAATCGGCCAACATTCACAGCTTATCTGTGGTGGCCAACTGCAGAGGTGTCCAATGACTCTGCCCTGCCCGCGCCCTGTACAGAGCTGCCCTCAACGACTAGGGCTGGTCTGTGCAACTGGAGGGGACTGCAGAGGGGAGTGGGACTCCTGGGACACGAGACGGCACAGCACGGAACATGTGGAAACAAAGGGCTCCTGTGTATTGCTAAGAGGCAACGCGACAATCAAGTGTCACCGGAAAAATCAGTCAAAAGGCTGTAACCACACAGAAAGTGCTACAAACTCATCAATGATAAGTAAGTGCAATTTAATACACTGCAAAGGAGCGTGGTGCTGGGATAACAGGTCCTGAGGGCCAGGCCTCCCTGACCTCACTCCTGCTGCGGTTGGTCACGATGTGCCCTCAGCGAGAGCAATGCGAGAACATGTGTGCGGGTGGGTCTGCCCTGGAGAACGAGCTCCTCGTCAAAAGAGTCACGCTTTCTCAGCCAAGACCCCCCCACAAGCCACCAGCCCTACACCCCCGCAGCAATCTGGGCTGCTGCCCAGCGAAGCCCAGCCCCGGGGACTGGGGCACACAGAACAGGCTGCTGCTCGTGCTGAAGCCCTGGCTGCCTTGTTCTGCGGCAACAGAGATGCACAAAGGGAGCAGGATTTCCCCACATCGTGATAGCAGATCCAGTACTGAGGCTAGCGATCCAGGAGCCACCTGTCCATGCAGCTCTCCAGTGAAGATCTGTTTAATGACAGCTTCCAAAACACTACACACGTTTTGCATTTGGCCTCGCGACTCCACTTCTGGAGACTTATGCTACAGAAATATATGCACAAACTGGATATATGAGAAGAGGATCTGTGCAAGCAATATTGTGCACAACTGAAAAAAAGTGGGAACAATTCAACCTCCCTAAAATGAAATACAGTGTGGCCATAAGAAAGAATTAGGTAAAATTTTGTGTTACAATATTTAGAGGTATACACAAAACCTTACCAGAAAAGCCAGTTTGATGATAGAATGCTTAATGTTACATCATTTTTGTAGAATAATAATAATAATAATATGTGTTATTATACGGTAAATGCTTGTATTGAAAGTAACTTTTTCCGTGAGTATTCCACAAGACATGCGAGCATTTCTAATAAATTTTAACTGAATAAATGAGCAATGTCTTGCAATATGAGTAGTACATTATGCTGAACATCACGTGATCACAACTGAGCCAATGGTCTTTCTGTCTGTCTCCTCTCTCTCTCTCTCATGTGCACACGTGTGTGCACATGTGCATGCTGTGAGATTGTGAGTGATCATCTCCCAAAAGCAAGAGGTTATGGAGATCTGAAGAGGAGGCGAGAAAGGCAGAGGAATCCTTCACTTCAGTGAGATAGGGAGATGTGTAAAATGTGGGAAACGGTGCAAAATTTTGTAGAAAACATCACCAGACTAAGGCTGTAGCAGCGCAAGCAAAATCTGTTAACGACAATGCAATGTCACATTTCTGCGAAATCCTCAAGAGGTGGCAAAAGTGAGTGTCATTGGACAGGTTTCTTGTTAAACCTGCGCAAAAAGAAAAGGATTCTATTGAGCCAATAGACAGCAGATTCTGATAGTGATAGTGAAATTCGTCCTACACAATCACCCTCCTCTCTCTTGCCTCCCTCACACTAGCCATGAAGGTTTCCAAAGATAATTACAGGTTAATTTGTTCGTTTTTTGTCATATTTTACAGTTTTGTAATCGTTTCTATATGAATATTTTGGGGTTATGGGACAAATCATCTGAGTTTCCATTGTTTCTTATGGAGAAATTCACTTTGATATAAGAGTGCTTTGGATTACAAGCAGGTTTCTGTAATGAATAATGCTCAAAAACCAAAGTTTTACTCTACATACAAAAAATCTGAGAGGGATGCATGTCAAAATATTCATAGTGGGGGCTGGGGATTTAGCTCAGTGGTTAGCACGCTCGCCTTGCAAGCACAAGGCCCTGAGTTCGATCCCCAGCACCAAAAAAAAAAAAAAAAAAAAAATATTCATAGTGATTGTTTTGAGGGATAAGACAGTGTTGCATTTTTGCTTTAATTTTTTTCTTTCAGAGTAGTTTAAATATCTTACAAAGTATAAACATTATTTCTATAGTCAGAAAAATACAGAAGCATGCATATTATAGAATAAAATGTACGAACAATGTCGTTTATAATAGTTTGTCATTTATAGTATTATTTAGTTTGTATTTGCATACTCATTAAAAATTCTGACAGGATGTGCAGTAGTTAAGAATTTTTTCCCTAGGATAAGTTTTGGAGTAGGATTTGAATTTTTTGCAATGGTGATGTGTTTTAAGATATTTCTATCGAAAGAGCTAATGCTTAACTAATTCCATCTTAGAGACCTGAATTTCTCAGTACTGTCTTTCTATTCAAACAAGTGAGAATTTACCTTGCAAGATGTACAGTTTTCCAGTTAGTTCAATGTAGATATTCTCATTTGAATGAACAGAAAAGGACTTCTTCTCCGACTGCACCCCTGCCCAAAGCCCTCTCCTGGATTGGGAACAGGCTGTGGCACATAGTGTACAGTACAAGTTTAGCTGTGCACACACTGCACATGCTTCTCTGCGGAGTAGAAGCTTGCGCTGCTGAACTAACACACTCAGCAGCAAACACATGCGGACATAAACTGCTGAAGAGGGGCAAGGCAGCAACCATGGATGGGAGCTCTGGGTTTCTCCTCCCAGGACCAAGGCAGAGGGACCCAAAGGGGGAGGGGGACCCAAAGGGGAGGGGAACCCATGCCATGGACAGATCAGCAGGAAGAACCGGATGGGGAAGCCATCCCTCAGATTATGCAGGTCCACATCCCTGGTGGGGTGTGGGTCCAAGCCACACCTGCAGGTCTCACCGGCCAGGGCTGCAGGCCCATTCTGCTTTCAGGGTCCTGCCTGTGGTGAGGATCTGGCCACACGTGTGGCCTCCTGGCTGCTCACCCTGAGCTCATCTGTGACATGGGCCTGGCAGGCTCATCTGGGGACTTCAGATGCCTTCTAGATACATCCCCAGGACTCTACATTCTACTTCCTTCAGAGTATGCTAGTCCTTACTGCCAGGGTGGTGGTGAACCCCTCCTTAGGCCAGGATCACTTGCAGTGGGCACAGTGTGGAGCCCAGTGGGTGACCTCAGCAGAGGACAGGCTTCCCCAGGGCACCCACTTTGGGTGTAGGCATGGAGTCCACCCAAGTGGGCTATGACCAAAACGCACCCACACCAGGCGTCTAAGCAGCCTTGTTCCTCCCAGCCTGCTGGCCGCCCTTGTCTTTGCAGGGTATCTGGAAGTTTCACTTACAGGCAGAGCCTCAGGCCCAGGGAGGTTAAGAGACCCATCTGAGGGGCTGGGGATTTAGCTCGGTGGTTAGAGTGCTTGCCTTGTAAGCACAAGGCCCTGCGTTCGATCCCCAGCACCCCCCCCCCAAAAAAGAGATCCATCTGTGGTCATGCCACCTCTGTGACCCCGTAAGGACAAGCACTGCAGCCAGGGGGACCCGCAAGGCAGTAGAGCCTCGCTGATCCGTGTCCTGTCATCCTTTATCAGGAAGATAGGAATTATGAGAGCTGGGCTTACTTAGGAAAATGCAGTGGATACTCTGGGCATCCTGAGACTCAGAGGATGCAGCACCTTGTCCACCTGCCCCCCCCACACACTCTCCAGGCCACCAGGAACAGTGTCTACCTGCTCTGTGCCTCCAGAAAGTCCTGAGCCCTCCTATCTCAGCTTCTTCACATGTTGAATGGGCAGCGGAGACACTGCCTTGTGCCTGTCCCAATTCCATCCTGCCATGTGCTTAGAGGAAGCCCCTGGAAGCCGAGTGGCTGTGCACTGTGGTTCTCCTGCAGGGACTCTGTCTGCCTCTGCTCCACACACTGGGGGGCCGTGGAAGGTTCTCTGAACGCCGCTATTTCCAGAGTCCAGCTGTGCAGGCGTGCAGACCAGTGAGTGTGCTCCGGCTCCAGCCTGAAGGGCCGGCCTGGCTTGGGGCCATCTGCTCGGTAAGGAGCACTGGCAGCCTGCCCGGGAGCTGGGCGTGTGGAGCCCGTTCCTCTGTGGACAGACTTTAGCCTCCCTTCGCTCTTCACTCCACCCTCCTGCCTCAACATCGCTCCTGGAAAAGCTACTGCCATTAACGATCACAGGTCCCAGAGGGCCTGACTGAGTGGCAGACCCTGAATGCCTCCACCCTCCTGCTGCTGCCTGTGCCCAGCCCAGGTGTTTGCTGTGGGACATGTTAGGTCACAATGACGTGCTGGTGACAGGCCCTGAAGAACACAGGTTGCCCAGACATGGTGTCAATGCCCTGAGCTGCTGGGACACACATGCCAGCTTCAAGAAACAAAAATGAAAGCCCTGAGGGGTCACCAAGTGGGCACTTGGCCTAGGCCAGAGTGCACGTGCAGCCCTAATGCCCAGTGAGGCGGCTCTCTGGGCATCCAGTCATAGAGGAGGCAGCTGGCACTTCAGAAATGTGAGCCAGCAAGAGGACCAAAATGGTTGGTAGCCAGACCACAGCAGAGCTCCTGACAGGGCCAGCTTCCAAAGGCACCGACTAGTGACGTTCGAAGGTTTCCCAGTGAAAATGCTTGGCAGAGGCTGTGCTGACCTCCTGGAGGGTGAAGTGCCTCTAGGAGCCCAGACTGGCGTGGAGCACCTGAGCAGTCACCAAAGACCCAGGCCCTGAGCTGCCCACAGCTCCTTGGCTTCGCTGACACCCCAACCCCTGATGGTTTCAGGCGTCTGTGTGAGGCCTCGACCTCACACAGATGCCTCAGCCTGGTCGCATCTGTCCTCACCAGGTATCTCTGGAGGTGTTTTCTTCCACCATCCCTGCTCAATTGCTGTTGTGTGGTGCCCACACTGGGGTACCTCCCTGACCTGGAGCTGGCTGAGGTGACTTTGTCCCCCCCTCCAGCATGAGAATCAGACAGACTCATTGTTGTCTGTTAGGGGGAAAGGGGCTGGTGTAGGAGACTGGCTGCATCAGCCAACTTTCACATTGCTGAGACAAAATACAGGGCACCAGCCACTTTTAAAGGAGAAGAGGTTTAATTTGCTCATGGTTTCAAGAGGTTCAGTTCATGGTCAGCTGGCTCCAAGGCAAAAACAGCATGGCAGAAAGGTGTGGCAGAGGAAAGCTGTTTAGTTCGTGGTGGCAGGGAAGCAGAGAAAGGGAAAAGCGTCAGAGAGGAAGAGGTGAAGAACCCAAGGTCATGCCTCCATAACCCATCTAGGAGCATGTGCTACTAATCTGCTAGGATTTCTTAATCCAAAGAAGTTGACAGATTAGGATTAATGCTCACACCAGCCTCTCAATTCCCCTCACTACCATCATGGTCTTGTTCCCAACCACAGCTCCCCTGAATCCCAAATGACAAGCGGTCCCCGAGGCTGTGTTCTCGTTCTCCTCTTGGTCCCAGGCCTCAGAGACTAGTCAGCATACAGTCAGCACTCAGTACCTATGTGCTGAATGAATAAGGCCTGAGTAGGGGCCTGATGTGCAACAGCAGCCTAGGCAGGTGACCACAGGCCACACGGTGAAGCAAGAGGCTGTGGTGACCTTGGGGACCTATCGTCTGGTTTCCAAGGGAAGGCCCTCTTCAGGGCTGGCTCTGTGGCCTGGGCCCTCACGCACCAGAGCTAGACCTGACTTTCAGTGAAACTATCCACCGTGACAGCTCCAGAGAGAAGTTGGATAAATTCCACGTTTATGTGTTTTAAGTGTGGTGGACTCACAGCCAAGTACAGAGAGAAGAGCCCAGCCCAAAGCTAAGCCAGGCTGGCTCCAGGGTCTGCAGTGCCCATTGGAGTCCCAGTGCCCATTCAGGACACAGGGTGGAACCAGGTCTGTTGAGGCCCCAGGGGCAGGCATCTCTGAACAAGACACTCAACCCTAAAGTAAAAAAAACTGCAGGACCTGATCCGTGCAGAAGCAACCTCCCGATATTCACCCTACCTTTACCCTTCAAAGCAAGTCACTCCAATAGAGGAGACCAAAGCGCCCCAACCTGACCCACAGCTAGCTGGAGCCATGCTCAGAGAAGAAGTTCATGAGAGCTGCAGGGCTCACTTCAGACCAGGCGCTTCTGAGGCACAGGAGCCACTGCCTCACAGAAGGGGGCTCCACAGGACACGACCCGAGTCACCCGAGTCTCCCTGGACAAGCACCCTAGGATTTGCCACACCAAGGACCCCAACGGTGCCATGCAAAGAGACCCACATGGCAAAGGAGGCCAACTTCACACATCCAAACTTCAGTGGCCCCTGTCTCCCTCTAGTCAGGGAGCAAGGCAGACACAGCCCTCACCACCCATCCATCCTCACAGCTGGGACCTCAGGACCTACTTCCTCCGAGCCAGGACCTTAATCCCCATTTGGGCCCCAAACCTGCTTCCCTAAGCAATAAAGACCGGGAGGGCTGAAAAACAAAATTAGTCTTGTGGAAGAAAACCCAGATTTCACTTAAAAAATTAAAAACGAGACATGCAAGGACAGGACACACAGGGAACTCAGGCAGACCACCTGCAAAGCCTGAGCCACCAAAACCCCATCTAATGCCAATGTTTGTGGAGCGGTAATTAGTGCTCCTGGTAACCCGGGACCCAGCCCCACTGCAACATAATACACCGCAGCCCAGCAGGGACAAGGGCAGCGTGCTGCCATTGTCTAAGAGAAACAGCCAGGTTGCATTAACAGAGGCAGGCCGCTGGCCTCAGGTAACAGCATCCCCAGGGATAAATGAGGTAATGGGAGGCCGCAGTGCACGGGGTAAGTCGGTGCCTGGAGCGAAGCTGTGCCACTGCACACAGGTGACCCTGGCTGTCCTTCTCGGCAGCAGTGATGCTGGTCAAGGTGAAGCTGACAAGTTGAAAGAGGCTTTTGCAGCTGCCAGGGAGCCAGGGGCTTCAGTTGTAACTGACGCAGCTAGTGTCTATCCAGCAGGACAGTGGCCCGGCATCTGCCAGAGGTCACTCCCGCAGGCACCAAGGGGCAGGTGCTTCCTTAGATCCATAGAGAACACAGCACAGGAAACTGGAGCCGCAGAAGTAGGATGGCCAGGGTTGCAAAGCCACGGGTGAGGACCTAAATCCAGACCTCCGGCCGAAGATACAGTTTTGATCTTTGTCGTGTGGGGCACGTGAAAGAGGGTGAAGACTGGCCTCTTGGGGACTGTTAGAGCCAGGAAGGAGCGATCTGCAGGCTGATGGTCTGGCTTCTGTCCCTGTACCAAGCACAGTTATCCAGGCTGCTGAGGCTGTGCTAGCGACAGGAGTCCTGCTGCCTAGCAGCCAGCAAGGGGTACAGTCAGAGGGAGCCACTGCCATCCTCTTCCAGAACGCTAGACCCTGAGGTCACCCCTCAGTCCACCGTGACCACGTGCTACCACCGAGGACGTAGCCACACACTTGCAAGGTGGCCTCCCCTGGCTACATCTCAGCAGGATGAGCAGTCTTACTAGCTCAACTCAGGTGTGAGTGACATTGTGCTGGCACTGCCTGCCCCACCAGCATCTGTGACTGGACGAGAGGTAAACCTGCTCAAGGGCAGTGACTCCCCCAGTGCCACACAAGGCGACCGTCTCTGAACCCCTCTGGAGCTTCGCAGGACTACAGAGAGCAGTGTGCCCACCCCGTCCACTCTGTGGCCCAGGCCCCATCTGCAGGGCAGAGTCAGAAGTCTGATTTCAGGACGCCTCCTGTGTGGGAGACCACAGCTTCCCACCTACAGACAAGGAGATGCATGGCATCCGCCTCTCTGTGCTCTGTGCAATGCCTGTTTTCAACAAAGTTTGTAAGACCCAAGTGCCCGGACACAGCCAATACGTCTGTGAATGTGCCGAATCCTTTGATTCCCTCTGGATCCAAATTTGGGACCCTGCCAACATTATCCACAGAAAGCTGGACGGAGAATATCTTAAACTTTGGGCCCCACCATTCCACTCAACTACTCAGCTCAGTTTCGCAGCTTGGATGAGGCATACGCTACATGAAACACCAAGCCTGGCCACGGGCCAGTAAAACTTTATTTACAAAATCAGCTGTAAGATGATTTAGCCCTAGGGCCTTCATTTGCTGACCCCGAAATAGAAGGATGCTTTTCCCTCTCATCTAATGCAAACAACTTTCTCCCTAGAACTTAAGATCTCAGGTCTAAGTAGACTCAGTTCTTCTTGCTCTTCAGGGGAGGCAGGTCCCCCAAACCCCAACAATGCCTCTGCTTCCTGCCAGAGCCGACCTCCCACCCTGACTCGCCAAGCACACCTGACTCCCTTGCTACCTGCCTGCTCAGACCAGAGGGCTCCCCGTGTCTGCTCTTAGAGACAGACGCCAGGCACCTTCTGAGCATAGGAGGCCCCAGATACTCCAAAGAAGGCTGCACGCATTTCCCTCTTCCCTGAAAGCACCGGACAGGGCTGGGCTCACCAGGAGCCCAGAGGAACCTCACAAGGAGGAAGCCGCCCCACGGCGACAAGCAGAATCGTGATCAGTGCACATGGAGCTCAGCTCGGTGAAGCACTGGAAGAAAAAGGGGTGATCACCATCCAGGGAGGCAGGAAGAGGAAGCCCACGCAGCCTCCGCTCATCCTTAGGATCCAGGGAAGCCTATGGCACCAAGCATTTGCTGGAGTCTTCTCTGCCCTCATTGCTTGCCAAGTGGAGCAGAGGAACTGTCTCCTGGGCTACCCTTTCCTGGCCCATCCCTTCTGCCCGAACCCTTCACTTTTCAAAATCAACATCGGGATCCATGTCCTCGGTAGAACCTTCTCTGGGAGAAGCCCGTCACTAGGTCAAACCACTCAAGGCAAAGACTCCCAAGTGCCGGGTCTGACTCAACCTTTCTTCTCCCTACGTGTCGGTGTGTCGCAGGTGCATGTTCCGCGCCCCGGGCCAGCACTCAGACCTCACTCCTGTGTCCTGCTCTGTGTCTGCCGGGCATGTTCCAGAGGAGCAGGGACCTGTCTGCCGTGCTCATGGTATGTTTCCGGTGCATGCTGAGCACTAGCACAAAGCAGGCATTTGCACATACCCAGGCATCAACCAATCTCCCTCCTGCTGTTGTCTGGCTTCCTTGGTTAGACCACAAGGTCCTGAGAGGAGGAATTGTGTCCTAGATGACTCAAGCATGGCTGTTTATGTATCCACTAATCCAGATTGGCTGCAGCGCCACGTGGGGGCCAGTGAGGACAGAGCCACAGTCTACCCCCTCTGAGTGAGCATCTATTTCCAACAAGGTCCGTGGAGGAGCTCTGATCTACAGTTGCTCAGGGAGCATGGGTGTCCCAGTTACTTTTCTCACTACTGAGACAAAAGCCCAATACCCAAAGCTAAAGAAGGAGAGCTTTATTTCAGCTCACAGTTGGTGAAGGTTTCAGTTCATAGTTGGCTGCAGTGAGCAGCAGCAGCAAGCCTCCCTTTCCCTTTTATTCCATCCAGGCTACAAGCCTTTTGTGTGGTGCCGCCCACACCCAGAGTGGAGCTTCCCATTTCTTACACCCAGAAGTATGATAAATCAATCAGTGGACTAATTCAGTACCGCACATCTCCAGTCCCAGTATGACACACCCTAGATCCAGCCACCTCTGAAAACTCCCACCCATAACCACGTGAGGCTTTGGGAAGACATCCAGATATAGATACAAGCCACAGTAGTGGGGAAGGCACCAGCAGTGGAGCTCGGCTTGGCGCACAGGCAGCTAAGTCACACTGATGCCAGCACCGCCCTCACAGTGGACTGCACCAAGGGCGCCAAAGGCCTTGTGGTCAACCACACCAGTGGTGATGATGCCCCATAGTGGTCACAGTGGATGCTAGAGAAGAGGTGGGACACCTAGGCAGCAACAGCTCCTTGTGCCATTCAGGGCCCAGCACAGAAGACCAGTCATTGTTGACACTGAATTTTTTGTTGCTCAGAATGTGGGGAAGGGCACGGGTCCCTGCCATCTAGGCATCTGAATTCCAGCCCTCCTCACTAGATGCTCTGCTGTGGACTGAAGTAGAGTGGAGCCTGCATGGGTGCTCATTCTTAGTAATGCACCATCAAGTTCCTTCCAACCCCAAACCTTCTTAGCCTCTCTCCAGTGAGGTTAACTTAGTGTTCTGGCTTGAGTCTCATCATAGAACAAGCTCCTTTTTTAAATTCTCCTGAGACTTATCAGACTGTTTTCTAGTTTTGCTGGATGATATTGCTATGCCCAGGACTGTAGGTGAAGATAGCAAGGTAACCCAGGATCATGCATTCTCCTCCAAATGATAGAAGAGGATGTTTCAGGAGGACAAAGGGCAGCCCACCAGGGGTGCTCCTGCCCCTCACAAACTCTTATTCTAGGTGGTCACTTTCTCTCACACGGCTACGTAAGGCCTGCTTCTGAGACGCAATAGGAAATCAGCAAGCCACTAAAAAGGCTCACACGGCCCATCCCGAACACTTCCTGTGTCCTAAAAATACACCCTATTCCTGCAGCAGCTATTTTAGGACAAGGCAACAAAGTGCTTCCTCCAGATGAAAAGCCCCCGTAGCTCTACAAACAGGATCCTGGACTAGACTTGGTGGGAATGGAGGCCAAGGACACGGGCCCTAACCAGACGTGCCGACGCCACCAGGGCAGGCATGGTGGAGCTGCACACTCCCAGAGGGCTGTCTTTCTGGGGAGCCAGAAGTTTGTTTTTCTAACTTCTATTTTGTTTCTAAATTCAGACTAACTTGGGAAAAGCAGAAGGAATGAGCCAGGTTGAGGAAGGGGGAATTAGAGAACTGTGGGATCTGAGCAGTGAAGGACCTTGCTGTCTGTACCCTGTTGGGGGTTCAGTTCCTCTGTACCCTGCCAGGTTCCTGCAACCCGGATAACCCATTCCTTTTGGGGCTCAGGTTGGGGGCCCAAGCCACCCAGCTTCGGCAAGGGGGAATCGAACAGGCCTTCCGTGGCTCTGTTCCTGCATATTCTCTGGGGAACTGCGGCCTGGTTCCTGCAATGGAGGAGACCCACGGGAGGAGAAGCCCGCTCCAGGCTGGCGCCGGACGTCCCAAAGCTGTGCCATCCTCCCACAGAGCTCCCAGGGACTGCCCCAGCCAGGCGCCAAAGAAGGCGGGCTCCGCCGATTGGACTTCAGCCAAACACGCAGCAATGGGGACCTACACTGACCCTGATGTCTCCATCTCCTCACAGTTCCAGGGCTAGCTGAGGACTCTCCATATACCCATCTGCCTGGTGATTGGCTCCCTCTCCACCCACACGGCACCAGGAAAGTGGCTGAACGCTGTCCTCTAAAGTCAACCAACGGGGGCAAGCAATCTTTAAGTTCTTCAAGTACTTCAGTATCATAGGTGGTTTAATCAGACCTCCCGGGTGTCTTTTTAGCTTGACCAGGATGGAAACAGGAACCTGTCACTGGAGGAGCAAGGGGCAGCCTCAGCCCTCATTGGAACAGTAGTGTGGCCAGCACCTCATGTCACAGTCAGTCCGTGCACAGTTCTGAGGCTCAGTCACCCTCCCATGGCCTCTCTGTCATCAGGTACACCTAGATGGCAAGGAAAACTTGACAGGGAAGGTGTGAGAGCCAGGTGCCACCGGCCCCAGCTCAGCAGCTCCTGTCCGCACCCACAAGGCCTCCTTTCATTTAAACGCCAGGTGAAGGGTAGGCTTATAGTTACCTGTAGGGGTCACAGAGGGCAAGGGCACAGACAGCAGCCATCCAGCAAAGCCTGGACCCTGTGTCTCCAGTTGCTCCTCAATGTCGGCGAGACTCTCGCTCTACCTGAGCTAGAGTAGATGAGATTCACTCACTACAAACCTGTGTAAATGGAAACTTGCTCACCACAAGCCAGTATACAAAACTTACTAACCTCCTCGAGCCAATGCCGATGGAATCTCACCTTGAGCCACTGTAGAAAACTCAGTCACCTTGTAGACATGACTCGCTCACTTTGAGCCAGTGGCTCTGGGCCAGGAAGATCCCTCTCCCTGCCCTTAGGCCACTCCCCAGGGACAGTGTGTGGAGAGGGCAGGTGGGCAGCAGCTGTTGGATGAGAAGTCCGGTCTGCAATAAATACCACACAGTGCGTCTGCACTCCTCTGGCGAGGCGCTGGGGACCTCCAGAATGTTCCATGACATCATCTCCATAATCCCCAGCATGCAGTGAAGAGGGACAGGCTGGGCAGTGGGCAGGTGAGGGTGGGGACTGGGCCAGGGGTGCCTGCTGGGCCCTTCTTGGTGCTGCTCCTACCTGCCAAGTGCCTCTGACCAGAATCACCTCCTAGCCACTGCTAAAGATGATGGAGACGGGCATGGGGAATTGGGGAGTGGAGATGTCAAACCATTTTGTATAGAATGCTAAATACAAAAGCAAAATACACTATTGTGGAATTGCTTTTATCTTTAGACTCTGTTTCGCTGTGCACATTTGGTAGTGAAGGGCACACAGTAAAGGCAAAACAGAAATGTTCACTAGGAAGGGAGCCTTGGGGCCCCACTCAGCCCTGCTTCCCCACAGGGCTTGGGCACTCACGGTGGCATCCCCTTAGTGGCCATAGATGGGTAGCTTGTAACATGTATTTCACTTTGCCGGTTAAATAATTTGCTTTTCTTTGTGGAGCCCCAATTGTGAAATTAACAGAAGCCTGGCAGTTTATTACAAAGAAGAAAAAAATCTTTAAGAAAAATTCCAAAGATGACAAATTCCCCTAAGGCAAAGCTGCTTTCCAGCTAAGCAGGGCACCCAGTGAGTAGCAGGAAGTGGATGTCTTATAAGACAGACTTGCCCCAGGGAATGGATTGCTCAACTAGGGCCTGAAAGGTGACAGTGTATAAAAGGTTGTGGGTAGGCAGGAGAGAAAATCATGGCCCTCTAAAGAGTATGCTGTGGGAGGAGTGCAAGGCCTGGGCTGGCAGATAGCTCCAGGCATGCAGGAGACAAGCGAGAGCCAGACACTCAGAAATCTTGCAGGAGGCGGGACGGAGGCAGTGTGGACAAGAAATGCCTTGGACCTGTGCATGCTGTGTGGCTTTCTGTTGGGAATGGGACAACAGTGCTGGCCCAAACCCTTCCGCCTTTCCTACTGCTGGGCAGGGAAAGGACTCTTGGGGCAGGTGTTCTGCTGTCTCTGGTAGAAACAGAAGTTGGCTTCTCCCACTGCTTACCTCTCTCCAGGTAAGAAAGAAGGGCCTTCTCTTACATGAGAAACCCAAGGTATAAGTAATTTAAAGAACAAAGGAAGATATACAAAACAGGGAAGAGGAATCTTTGGTAAATGGAAAGGTGAATCCAGAGGTGGAAGGGAGGGAGAATAAAAAGAATTAAGATGTGTTATATACATGTACCTACTCTACATGATGAATGCAATCATTGCTTACCCCAAATATGTACTAATAAATGAATAAATAAGAAATTAAAAGCCAGGGTGCCCCTCAGCTTACTCATCTGTAGCCCCAACACAGCTTTACCCAAACCCCAGAATGTGTGGAGTGCTGACCTCAGGGAAAATTGACCTACATGGAACAGGATGCATCTCAGATGTATAGGTACTCCTGGCCTCCCCTCCCGGTGGTGACCCAGCTCTTCCTGCCAAGGCCCTTCCCGTCCAGTAGCCCAACTCCATGGCTCCCATCCCCGCAGCCAATGCCCAGTTCCCATGGTCATCCCTGAAAGCCTGCTCTCCCGGGGCTCCTTTGTCCCTGCCCTCCTGTGGCCTCTTCTTGCCTGCCAGTCACTGTGCAGCCTGGGGTATGTGGACATGTGGATCAGCAGTGCAAGTCCATACCTCGTGCAGGAAGTTACCCACAGGCAACATCCTCTTTCTAGACCAGAAGCAGAAGCAGGCCCGGATCCCACCGTGAGCCAGAATGCAGATGCTGTTCACCCAGACTCAGCGCAGCTCCTGGGAGTTCCACAAACACCACAGCTGGGCATCCTGCTGGCTCCTCTGCCTGACCATCACGTGGCTTTGTGTTTTCACATATTTAACTGAGATGTCATTTACACGCAGCCAGTGCACAGAGCACAGGGTGGTGCCGAGAGAAAACCTTGGCAGAGGAGCCTAGGGAGCAGCAGGGCCCTTGAACACTGCCCTGCCGGTTCTTCATTCCTCTCTGAGCAGCAAGCAAGGACTTCCCTTCAGAAATGCTCCATTTGGACTAAATCCCCATCATGGCCATCTTGGAGCCCCTGACATTTGCTCCCTGTCTGTTGTCTGCAGGTGGGAGCCCCCTTTGGTTATGTTTTGGGCCTATTTTTGGCTAAGTTCAGCATGGGAAAAAGCTGGTCACGATGGAAACAGCATACTGCGAACACTACATCTGCTACGGTCAGCCCTGTCGGGAGGCAGGGCCTGTGTCCCTGAAAGCAGGAACTTCGTGGCTGCCTCTCAGCACTTCCTGTAGACCTCCTCTTCACAGAGTAGCCGAGCTCCTGTGTGGCCAGCTCAGAGTCTGGAGGATGCATCCTAAGATCCAGCTTTTGGGCGAACCGGTGTGGGCTCCTTCCCAGCCTCTGGGCAGGTTTCTAAGCCTCAGACAGAGGCCCTTTCCAGCCACAGCATCTGTGGCAATGGTGGCTGGAGGCCAGAGGGAAGGGGCCATGAGATCTAAGGGGCTCAGCAGACCATTTCATCCAGCAGGCAGGGGTCCACTCATCCCGTAACCCAGTGGCAGAAAGGACGAAGCTGGAAGAAGTAGCTGAGGGAAGGCAGGGACATTGTAGCACAGGGTGACCCTGTCCTCTGCATCCTCCATCAGAGGTGCCTAAGGGTCATCGTGGGTCCTCCCTCACATACCCTGTGGACACTGCCCTGGCACCACCACTCCCATGGTGTTCAGGAAGTTGAGAGAATGTCCCTGTGCCCATGTCTGCTGTGAGCAGACCTGCTGCAGACAGGACAAACTGCCCAGTGACCCTGTAAGGGCATGTTTCTGCCCCACACACCACACCCACACCCCCAGAGTCCAGGCCATTCCCTGATACAATGGGCTGGGACGTGGACCCCTGCAGTCGGGCCCCCTTCCTGAACTGCATCCTGCCCTTGCCTCGAGACACCACAGGCCCTGGGCAGGACCACTCTACACAGGCCATATGAACCGCAGTCTTTTGGGCTTGCCAAAGCCAGTGCTCTGAGGCCTGGGGCCTGGGCCACTGCTGGGACTGAGCTGCAGAGTGGCTGAGCAGAGTGGCCACCACATAGGTCTCCCTCCCCCCCTCCGCCTCCTGCTGGCCACAGAGCCCTCTGGTGCCACAACGGGTTTCTCACCTTCCACCCTGCCCTGTGCCCTGGAACAGATTCCTTGCGGAAGCCCAGGTTGGGGCCGGCCCTGGGCAGAGCAGCCGTCGGACACCTGCTCTCTTCAGGAGGAGACTAGGTACCCCGTGGACACAGGGCTCGTTTTAAAGTAGCATGCAAGCCTCGCTGGCCTCATCTTTCTTCCTAAAAGTGAGTCTGACCAAGCCTGCCATCTGAGAGCAGAGCTCTCCTGGGGCCGCTTCCTGCAGAGCACTTCCTGCCAGTCAGCAAGCTTGTCCTTCCAAATACACACAGCAGATGGTCTCAGAGGTCACAGGGCCAGACCCTTCAGGTCCGCAGAGGGATGCTGTGGATGAGGAAAGAAAGGGACGAGGTGGCTGCTGAGCTCTGCGCCGCCAGCGTCCATGGAGACAGAAAGGCGGAGAGACACACAGCTATTTTGGGACCCAGGGGCTTACGACCACAACTGCTGGATCAGACAGCTAATTCAGAGCGTGCGGGGCTGGCTGACAAACTCACTGAAGTGTGGGATCCACTTCTACTCAAGATACAGGATCAGAGACATGCGGTCTGGCCCCTCAGGAGCATAAGACCCTATTTGGGGGAAGCGATTATATGCTTGGGATGGAATCTTAAACCCAAAGAATGAGAAACGGACTTGTAGGCCATGACAAAGCAAGGGCTAATTTGGTCCCAACATTCAGGAACTTGGATATTCATTTCAGAGGAAAAATCCTCCCCGCAGTGTTCCTATAGAAAGCCCTGGACCTGCACAGGACAGCCAGCAGCTGATTGGAACCAGGGAGACTCCATCCTGCGGGGTATGGGAGAGAGCGGCCCTGTGTCTTTGGCCATGCTGCCCGCATGGGAGGCCTCAGGACGTGGGGTGTCCTGGACACTGTACTTCGCTGCTGTAGGCCTAGCTGGTATGGGAAGGGTCCTGAAGGATCTTCTGCCCAGGCCTCCTCCACTCTTGCTCACAAATGAGCCCTAGATTCTGGGCCGAGACGACCCACCTGGTTCTCAGCCCTCAGGGGCCAGGGAGGCAGAGCTGGTGCCTGCAGTGGAAGGGACCTCTGGAGATGTGGGAAGCCTCAAAACAAGGACACCACAGGCAGGCAAAGGAGAGGCAGCCCCACTCGACGGTAAGGCTGGCAAGGGAAGCAGGATTCGCCTTCTGGCCACCACGGCCCCTCAGAGGTGGGCATGGCCATCTGGGTTGGTCATCTCGGACTGAGACTGAACTCCAGCAGTAGAAAGGATTCGTGGGTCAGTCAAATTCGATATTTCTTTTCTTTTTTTCTTTCTTTTTTTTTTTTTTTTCCCAGTACAGGGATTGAACCCATGACCTTCTCACTAAGCTACTACACCCTTTCTATTTTTTATTTTGAGACAAGGTCTTATTAAATCACTAAATTGCTCAGGCTTGAACTTGCTGTCCTACTACCTCATCCTCCCAGAATGCTTGGATTGCAGGTAAGAGCCGCCATCCTCTGCTTAACTTTTCAAATTAAAAATTGAAAACTTTCCTGCCCCTCTTCTCAATCCTCCCTCCCTCCCAGGTGCCCCTTGGCCAGTGCCAAGGATGGGAGAGACAGATCCCCTGCTCCCTGCCCAGAGCCCCCATAGCCATTTCAGATGTGCCTGGCTAGTTCACACAGTGGCTGCTCTCAGACGTAGGAAGACTCTGAGCCACTCAGGAAATGTGTAAAAACAGAAGGAAGGCCCCCCAAATCACAATCTGTGGGTACATTAGCCTCTCGCTGCTGTGATACATCATCACAATGATGACACTGAGCAACACAACCAACCCCTTAGCCTTCTGCACCCAGGAGTCCCACATGGTCTCTCGACATCCGTGTCCTGGTGTGGAGGGGCTGTCCCTACCGGAGGCTGCAGGCAGGATCCGCCTCTGCCTTCTACAGTTTCCGGAGGCCGCACTCTCTTCCTCATAGCCTCCCCTAGCCTCTCTCTGAGTCCCCGCCCCTGCTCTGTCTCCATGAGTCCATCTCTGACTCTGGCCCTTGTGTCCCCCTCGTCCTTTCTGCCCCTCGTGATGGCACTGACAAGTGGGAGGATCCAGGGAGATTCCCATCTCAAGGTCCCCAACTTAATGACCTCTTCAAGGCCTTGTTGCTACACAAGGTGGCATGTTCACAGATTCTGGAGTTAGGACATGGTCATATTTGGAGCTGTCAGCACGACCTTGGACCCTCATTCTTCCACCATGTCCTCAGCCCGTCTTCCAGCATGTCTAGGCCCCAGGTCCTTTTCCACTATGCTCCAAGACTTCCCAACTCACTGCAGCCTGGCCGAGCCTCTGCACAGCACTGACTCTGCGTTCCTCATGCTCGTGTCTCACTCTCATCCCAGAAGGCCACCTCGTGTTCACTGCAGGACCCCTGCTGATCCTCCACACCCTGCTCAGGGATGCCGCCGCCCTGGTGTTAAGAGATTAAAATGCTTCTGCACCTACTGATAAATACCCTCGCTTCTGAGGCCCATGACCCTGCCCAGGACCCTGACTACCCAACAGCACCCGATGCCCAGGGCTATGTCTCAAATCTAGTCTCAGGTTCCTGGCTGGAAACTTGTTCTCTAATTCTCTGCCACGTCGTGTTCCCCTCTCGCCCCCACCAGGCTGTGCTCTGGGGCTGTGTCCCATGCACCTCAGGACGAACTGCTGGATGGCTGTGGTCTCACTTCCCACACCAAAATGAGGGTCTGTGAGGACCTAGCCCTCTGGTCTCTGCCCAGGCTGACTCAATGCCTTACATCCTGTCACATGAGGAGAATCTGATTCTCACGCCACTGTCTAAGGAATGGCTAGCCCCAAACACACAGCCGTGCCAGGTCTGGGGTCGACTAACCCTAGCCGTCCTCTGTAATCTCAAGTGGTGCCACGGTCTGATCCCTGGACCTGGACCTGCAGACATGGCGGGCACCCGGAAACAGGAATGTTGGCCCAGAAGGAACTGAGGCTGCAAAGCAGCAGACCTTCAGTGTCCTCACACAGGGGCCCCATGGAATGGCAGAGGTAGGAGAGGAGGCAGGTGCCACCTGACAGGACAACGACTCAACCTGCCGGTGCTGGGCCCGGGATGTAGAGGCAGGATTGTCTGCAGGGACTGTGGCACCTAAACACTAAGAACAAAGATCCTCCTCTGCAAGGAGGTCCCCAGGGAAGAAAGGAAAGGCTAAGAACAAGACAGATGACTCAGACTTCACACTGAATCGAAGAATGGTATCATCAGCCTCTGCAAAAAGTGTTGTGGTTTACTACACTGTGTCTACACTGTTTCAAAACCGAACTGGTTAAACAGGTAGATCAATATTTCGTCCTAATTTACAGTTTGCACAGCACCTTGCTTTATGGTATATCACTACATCATTTGAGCCTCGAACCTCGAGAAGATGCAACTGTCATGTCACAGGTGGTCCCCAGCTCAGCAAGGCCCCGGCTCTTACTCCCAGATCACAGGCACTTCCCATGGGGAGCTGCATGTCCCATGTCTGAGTCCGCAGGCAACTTCTGCAGGATCATCTCTGGTGATGAAAGCCAAGACTATGCTCTGAACTAGACTTGATTCTCTCTCCCAGGCTTAGAAGTAAGGAGAACGGGGTGAGTCCTCCAAAATAAACTCTTTTATGGCGCTCTAACCCCATGGACACCCAGGAAACACTTATACACAAACAACCTTGTACAGAGAACAAAGCAGCAGCTCCAGAAGTCTTTCGGCTGGGCGGGCAGGCCGCTCATGTCCAAGGCCTGACCATCCTCCCCCTAGCATACGAGCAACCCCTCAGCTGTGGGTGCTGGGCCAGCTGCCCCCACCAGCCTCTTCACCTGCCTCTGATCACGAGGTCTTGGCCAGGCCCGGGTTGTGTTTTGGCCGCCCTCCCCCATTACCATGCCCTAATTGATTAAGTGGATGATTGATGATTGGAGTGTGCATTTGTTTTCTAAATCCCCTCCTACTGGGGTGGGAAGCATGGCGAGCTTGCAGGAGTCCTCCTCCTTCCCATGGGGCCCATCTCCAGGCACAGCCTTCCAGCCCCTGTCTCTCAAGCCCACTGAGCCTGTCTGCCCGCAGGTGGGCCAAGTACCCCCGGACAGCATACATGACCATGGAGGGGACTTCCTCTGCAGACTCCAGCAAAGGATGGGGGTACATAAGGAGGCCCTACACACCTTAACCCGCCACACCTGCTCCTTGCTCCTGCCACCACAAAAAGACCCAGGCTTACTTCTCTACAGTTCACAAGGCAGAAGTCAAAGGTTTTTGGCAACCAAAACCCGGGTGTGGCAGGCTGGACTTTTCTCTGGGGGCTCTAGAAGAGGGTTACCAGGTGAATGGTGACACCCAAAAAGATATGTTGCCATCTGTGACAGTTAACTGATTGTGTTAATTTGAGCAAGAAAGCCCTGACTGATTGGATCAGCATAGTTGTAGGTGTGACCGAATGGATTTCCTGAAAACAGAAGACCCACCTTGTGGGTGTGAGTGGCACCAGCCGATAGGTTTATAACTTGAATCGAATGAAAAGGGGTCAGAAGAAGGAAGTCTTGCTTCAGTCTCTTCAGAGGAGCTCCAGTCTTCGCCATCGCCTTGGCACATCTGTCTCTAGGCTTCCAGCTCATATTCTTCAGCCTTCCAACACAGACACTTTGGCTATCAAAGGGACTCTTGCAATGAGCTCAAGGTCTTCCACCTTTGCAAATGGATCATTCAGCTCTCCAACTTGCAGACAGTCCTTTTGCACTCTTCCACACCTGATTCTGCAGGCGGTCACTGTAAGCCTAACTTGTTTAGATATATATTAAATCTGTTAGTCTGATGAGCCCTGACTGGCATACCATCCTACTCCCTGGACCTATGGATACAACCTGATTTGGAAATAGGATCTTCCCTGGTGTGATCAAGTTAAGATAAGGCCATTAACATGAACAGCACTTGGGGACAATTTTCTGCCACAAAACTCACCACCTGAATGTTAGGTACCACATCTGAGATGAAAAATACTACAGCAGGGCCTCAGTACTTGTCATTAATTGCTTCTGGGAGGCTTGACAAGTATGAAAATGACAGGTACCGAGAAAATGGCCTTAGCTGGAAAGGGTTGTGGTCACAAGGCAACTGACAATGACGAGTTCTAACTTGCATGTCAAGCACCAAGCAAGCCATGAGTACAGGAACAAAAGTTTCCATCAAAATGCATCAAGTACCAAATTTGACGAGTTTTGCAGCAGTGGAGTTTCAAGATGCGACTGTGAATCCATGTTCCATCTCTAGTCCACCAAATATTCTGTGACAACGTGCCTCATCTCCCTGGACCTTTCCAGACAAGGTGGCCCTAGGGAAAGCCACTGTCTGAGCCCCAAGCCTGCATGTTGTCCTCCTTGACAGCCTACTAGTCCATCCCTGTTGGCTTGGGGCTGGCATGCACTGACGACTGGCCACTGTTTCCTCCAGTTGGTCTTTCTCTGTGCATCATCAGTAGGATGAGAGCAGGTACCACACCTCTTTGGCATGTCTCCAGCACACATAGGCATGTAGGAAGTGTGTGTCATCTGACTAAGCAGAAACATTTGTCATGATTCCCTAAAAGCGGAAAGTGAACCAGAAGTCCTGTGTTAGTCAGCTTTCCTGTCACTGAGATACAATGCCCAACACCCACAGCTCAAAAGAGCAGTTTAATTTAGCTCACAGTTTCAGGAGATTCAGTACATGGGTTGGCTGGCTGGCTCCAAAGCAAAACTTATCCCAGAAGGGCAGTGTGGAGCAAAGCTGCTTTGTTCATGGCCAGGAAACAAAGCAGAGGAACCAGCACCAAACTATATATGGGTGAGGGACCACACATAGTACCTAAGGTCATGCCTTCCTGACCCACCCAGACACACCAGCAGTGTGCCCTAGGAATCTGCTAGGTCTTTTTAAATCCAATGAATAGGACATATCAGAATTAACAGTCACACCATCTCTCTCTCTCTCTGTTTCTCTGTCTGTCTGTCTGTCTGTCTGTCTGTCTGTCTCTCTCTCTCTCTCTCTCTCTCTCTCTCTCTCTCTCTCCTCTTTTTGCTGGCTCTTATGCTCTCTCTGCTCCCCAGTGACCATGGATTGAGTGGCTCTTCTCTGCTTGGGAGCCAGCCAACCATGGACTGAAACTTCTGAAACTGTGAGCCAAAGTAAACCTTTTCTTCTTTAGGTAGTGTGTGTCAGGTGTTCAGTCTCAGCACACAAAGATGACTAACACACTGGTAGCCGCTTGCAAGGCACATCCAGGCACACTGTATTAGAATATGAACTCACATGCCGGCGTTAGCTGTCTCAAGCCTACATCTTCTCCCCACCAAAAAAATGGCATTAGATATCCTCTTGTTTTACACATTTTCATTTTGGTAAACCACATTCCTCCAGTGGGTAAAAAAGAAGCAGCAAAGAGCTGGTAGCTAGAAGGATGTGAAGGCCTCCTAAGAAAAGAAATGACTGATAGGGAGACTGAGGCTGATACCCATAGGGCCCAAGGGCCCCACTCGGGCCTGTGCTGTGCAGTGGAGAAACTAGGATGGTGCTACAGGGTGGACCATCGCTCCCCAGGGACCCACCTTAATGCAGCAGGGTCCAGCTGGCTTCCTCCTCTATGCACTCTGGATGAAGATGTTGCACACACATGTACACACATGCACACAACACACATACAGACATGGGCGCATGGACACATGTGCACACAACACAAGCACATGCACACACAATTTGCATTATGCTTATATAAATGCACACACATGCACACATCCATGCGTGCAGGCACACCCACACATGTGCATATGCACATAGACTACATACATGTACACATGAATAATAAATATATACATGCCCACAGCATGAATGCATATCTGTGTAAATATTCACATGTGCATTGCACACATCTGTGTGCAAATGTTATGTACTTGCATGTACAGCAGTACCTCAGTTCCCGAACACTTATGTTTGCAAACAATTCAGTTCTCAAACGAAAGTGTTCAACGAGATTTTCCTTCTGTCCACAAATTCCACAGTGGGTGACAAGCACCAACACAGCCATCTTCCTCAAAACTGTAAAACAAATTAAGTTCATGAACCGAGGTAACACTGTACAGGAGTGTGTGCATACATAACACAAGTGAACATACACACATGCACATGAGCTAAAGAGACAGCTTCCCTGAGGGACAGCCCATGATGGGAATCACCCAGAGACATCATCCTACTCCCCGTGTGACCAAAGAACGTCCCATGTACAGGGTGCCACACAGAGGGACCTGCACACATGTACACATGGTGCACTTTCGTCTTCAGGGCTGCACGTGTTTATCACATGTTTATTTCACCCTTTCTCTCGAAGAGCATGACTGCAGTGTTGCAGACCATCCTCCCACATGTGGAGTAGATTAGCACCCCAAGGGTATCCAGTCCTCACCCCTGAAATCTGTGAATATGTCATTGTCTGAGAAGAGAAGTCAGGTTACAGATAGAACTAGCTGCAACTTGAGGTGGACAGAGTGTCCTGGAGGCTGATGTACTCGCAGCCTCCTTAAAAGTGGAAGAGGGCTTTGGAAGAAAGCCAGAAAGCTGTGCGTGGAAGGGCTCTCCCATTGTTGCTGGCTCCAAGAAAGGATGAAGTGTGAGCCCTGGAATGTGGTACCTCCTGATGCTGAAGGGGGCTAAGAGCACATTAGGGTCCCCTTGACACCTCCTGGAATCAGCCTTGCCAGCACCCTCCTTCGGCCAAGTGAAGCCCAATCAGAAGTTCAGAATTGGCTGAAAGACTTGTGAAGGAGGGTTTGTAAAGCAGCAGGTGAGACCATGAAATTTTGAGGAGCATCTCAGACACCTTTTCCTGGGGTGGGGGCTGGAGCATCACTCCAGAGTGACACAGGGTGAGGTCCAGGTCCATGGAACAACGTCCTTGTGCCTGCGCCTCACGCCCTGCCCCCGCAGTTGGGTGGAGCCCCAGCAATGAGGCTGTGCAAAGCCAGCATCCTTCTGGCTTCAGTTGCTGCTCCTGAGGGCAGACATGCAGCCTCTCCTGCCTGGGCTTAGTGCCTGGGATGCAACTCACCCAGGCACTTCTCCTCCCTGCACCAGCTCTGAGGGGCTGCTCCAAGGCAGCCTCCCAAAGGACCACAGGACTGGTGAGGGAAAGGAGAGGAACATGGGCGGTGCCAACACTGCAGCGCCTCCCTCCCTTCCGCTGCCCCCCACCCCCGGAAATCCTCTGCAAGCTACAAGTCCCCACCCCAGACACACAGCCTCACCCAGGGCTTTGCAAACACATACATGCACACTCACATGTGACACACAGAAACACACATGCACTTGCTCCTGTAGACATGAACAGCACACACACACACCCCCCCACACACACTGCACCCCGTCCCGCCAGGCACTCCGGCCAGAGTCCAGCTGCTCTACAGAAGGACTGGTCAGAAGGCTGGGAAAACACCCACATCCTGTGTTTATGCCTCAGTGTTTACTAATCCCACTTGCTGTAAACTCCAAGTCAGTTCCTGGTGTGTCACTGGAGAGGCACACGAACCTCCCAAGCTCACAGCCAATGGCTGGACAACTGGGAGCTGGGCAGACCCAGAAGCACCATGTCAATGCACTAACTGACAGCCGTGGACACCTTCTACAGAACCCCAGGACACGGGACGCAGGGCCTTCCTCTTCCCTCTTGGGCCTGCAGGCAGCACAGTCGCAGCTCACCACTCAAGGACGCAATTTCAGGTGGTGGCGAGAGTGAGAGAAGGGGGAGAATGTCAGAGTCCTTGTCTCAGGCTGGGCTCTGCTCAGCACTGGAAGATACCAGGTTTATTCTGACAACAGTGTCAGGCACAGCTATGTCCCCAGCTGCACAGACGCCAACCTGGGAGAGGGTGGGTGACATAGAGATCGTGTAGTCAGAGGAGGGTAGTCCAGCCTAACCTTTGGGCTCCCAAACCCAGGTCCCAGGAGGGAGCCTCAGTGTGATTCCAATCTTGACAGGAGCAGACCCCGTGTGACCCACCCAGAAGGCCTAGGAACAGCCGGATGTCCTGGTCATAGGCCCCCGTGCCCTGGTTTCTTACATGGTAGCCACAGATGTCTCTAGGAAACAAAACCAAAAGCACTTACCTGAGTACCTTCCCGGGCCTCATGCATATTGTTTTCACCTAGAGCGGTACCCTTCTAGGCTGGCCAACAAGACCCAATGTCCCATTGCCAAGACCTGTTCCTCTTCCTCTCTTAACCCAGGAAAGGGACTTGAAGCCCCAGCGTGAGAGGGAGTGGGCCACAAGCCAGGCTGACAAGGGGGACCCTGCAAAGGTCGCCAGCTCAGTCTCCACAGTCCTGCACCCAGGCAGAACCCATGGCAGCTACGGCCGTAGTGTTAACCATCACGAAGCGAGCCAGTCAGCAGGAGGAGGGGAGAGAAGGGTAGTCCCAAAGAAACACAGCTTTGCGTTGGGCACACACAGCGCAAGCCTTGCTCTGACGGCGAGGGCTGCAGGAGGTGGCCCAGAGCGCGTGGTGTGAACAGACACAGAAGGAGGGCCTGCGATGCACATGTGGAGCCATGTAGTGAAGTCCGAGGTAACGTTTACTAACGTGTTATCTTTATTCTGAAAGTACCTTAAAATCTTGGAACTTCTTCTGACAAGTTCAGGGTCACAAGGTCACCCAGCTTTTAGGAGAGAAATTCTGAAAATAAGCAAATGCAGTCACTTGATGAGCAATGAGGAAAATCACTGCCCTCTGTGCAGTGGGGAGGAAGCAACAACCAGAGAAGTCAGCCCCTGTCCTGCTTACCGCAAGGGAAACTGGGGGACACACCTCCTCCACAGCTCCTTAGCAGCAGCCACAGTGACAGACTCTGAGTGAGCTCATGCCATCCTCTGACACCAGTACACAGGAAGTTGTGCTGTCCAGATTCCATCCTCAACATCTTCTCCTGCCACCATGAGAGACACAGCAGAGACCCAGTCATGTCTTGCCACCCTGGGCCTCTAGCAGCCGAGAGCTCTCTGGGGACAAGGCTGCCCTGCATTAGAATCAACCAGGAAGGTCCACTGTCTGTGCAGGACACCTGTGCAGGACAGATCTCGAGCCAAGAGACTCGGCTGCTCACTGCCCCCCCATCCTCATTATCACCCTTCAATCTCTCTGTCTTCACAGTCCTCCTCCTGACTTAGGGACCCTCTTCCCTCCTTACCCTTTCCCTAGGCTTTCCTGAGAGATGACCAAAGCTTATTTGGGGCAGAACTGATATCCCTCCAGTTAACATCAGTGCAATAGGAACCTAGGAGAAAAGAATATCAACAAGATGAGGACAGGAGAAGAAAAATGAGTTCAGGAGACTAGGAGACAGGTACCATGAGGACCCCTAACAACTGGGGAAGATAAAAAGCCATGGAGACCCGTCAGAGCTAGAAACACAGACCATGAGGACCCATCACAGTTGGTGGCATAGATTCTCTAAAGACAAAATGAGCTTCCCTGGTCTTGGTCTCCCACAAGGAACACTTGTTTACTCATAGTCATGGTTGCCCTCTCCTTTCCCCCACAACCAGTGTTCAACATCCTAAATGATTCATCCCAAACCTCAGTCTTCCTATCTCTCACGGACATCTGCTGACTGGTAACATGAAACAATCCTTTCTTCCTCTCTATGATGCAAGCTGTTTAATTTTTTACTGTTTCTGCTTTCCCATGAAGTGCTCATTCCCAGCCTTGGCTGGATGCGTTCCCTTTCCTTGGAGAGAGCCGTGGCTCTGCCCCCTGGAGTTGGGAGCCCCTCAAGAGGATCAAGCTGGTGGAGGGAGTAGGGTTTGTTGGGTGTCCAAGGGAGCCTCAAATCTGAGCCCACCCCCGCTCTAAGGTTGCTCACAGTCCTGGCCCATGACAGCCGGGTGGTGTCATGTTTCTATGAATATTTAAGGAGATGTTTCAAGTTCTAAGATGGACTGCCACTGTAATGCAATCCATAACACCGGCGTCACTTCCTGGAAACAGGACAATATGGTCAGCCTCGGAACCAGGGTTAGAGAGATGGCAGGAAGTGGGCAGGGGACTGGCCAGGAGGGCTGGAACAGGCTCAGGTTCCCCCAGAGAAATATTGTCAATGACATCACAGCAGATGCTCCATTTCATCATGCCGGCCCCTCCAGGTTTAGTTATGAAGATCAGTCTCTAGAAACAAAATGTCCTATAAGTGGGAAACAGGGAGAGAGCGAGAGAGAGACGGTGCTCCACTCCAGCCCCCAGCCTTAAAACCAAGTCTTTTGTGGATGGAATCCTTGATTCAAGAAACCCTGTCCACCTCCATTCCCACCTCCTGCTCTTGGCTCCTTGGTTCTTTTACATGTAGAATAGGAACTGTGGAGCCTACGTTAACCAGGGGAAAAGAAGGCCCATGGCTCCACCTGGTTCCACAGCCTGCTGGACTCAGCCAGTCATCTGACTAAGGCCAAGTTCCAAGAACTCTGCCCCTGTATGGGGTGAGGATATGAGTTGAGCAAACCAGAGAGAAATGTGGACTGACATCGTGGCCCCATCCATTAGGATGTCACACAGCGTGTGCTGATGTCATTTACATAGCCATAGACTTTTACACCCAAGGAGTTTCTGGGCCTTTGAAAGATAATTAAATATTAAAGAACTTGTAAATAGAAAGATATCTGCTTGGCACGTGTCTTAGTTACTTTTCTCTCATTGCTGAGACAAAATACCAGACACCCAAAGTTAGAGAAAGAAAGATTTATTAGCTCACAGTTTGTAGAGGTTTCAGTCTGCAATCAGCTGGATTCAAAGCAGGGTGGCATGGCAGACAGGTAGTAGGCAGGAAGATAAGCAAGGGGGTAAGCAAGGGGTAGGGAAACCTCTTTCTAGCCCTTATATCTTATCTGGACTTCCAGGATTAGGGTGGTACCAAACCCTAATCAGTGGATTGATTTAGTAATCACACACCCTTAATCCCAGCATCACACACTCTAGATTCAGCCACCTCTGAAAAAGCCCATCTATGACTACATGAGGTTTTGGGGGGACATCTAGACACAAACCATAACAGCATGTGTAGGGTGCTAGGTTGGGTGCCCAGGGCTGCCAAAATCACTCAGACTGGGTTGCTCACCTGAAGAGATGTTTCCCCTCATGGTTTTAGCTCCAGAGCTGAACTGCTAGACCCAGGTGCCCACCCTGCCAGGCAGGATATCCCAGCCCCCTCCAGTCCTGCCAGGCACATCTTCTCCCTACCTCAGTGCATCTGCCCAAATTCTCCCTCTATAGAGATACCAGTCACCCTGCACAAGTGCCATCCTGTGACCTCTTCTATGGGGAAAACAGTGGCACAGAATGAGGGCCAAGCCTCCCCATGACCTAATGTATTGGTCAGATTTTTGTTGCTGGAACTAAATACCAGATCTGCACAACTTAAAGGAAGAGAGATTTCTTTTGGCTTATGGTTTCAGAGGGTTCACTCCTTGTTTGGCTGGCTCCAAGGCAGAAGCATTGTGGCGGAAGGGTATGGTGAGACAAAGCTGCTGAGTTTATAGCGGTGGGATGCAGAGCAGGGGAACAGCACCACAGAGGAAGGGGCCAGAGACCAGATAGAGACCCCAAGGTCATGCTTCCATGACACACCCTGAAGTGTCCTTTCTTAATCTCCTTGGTGCCTCCAAGTTGACCATCCCACTTGTCACACCAGGGTCATGAGTCAAACTGGATGAGGGCTTCCCCATAACCTTGTTTACAAGGACACCATTAGAACTGGATGAAAGTCTCCATGATCACATCTGCACTAGTCGGTCTTCAGCTACCTCCAGACAAGGCCACTCCCTGAGGTTCTCAGGTCTGGCCAGCAGCGTGGTTCAGGAGGATGTGGGTCAGCCCATCCCAGCCACCTCCTCCACTCAGCCACTGCTGCAGGCATTGTCCTGCCAGCTAACCCCAGGACTCCCTGGAAGGCATCACGGCCTTGGGATTTCTTAGTGGATGGATAAATGAGTTGCAAAATGAGTTTCTCCTGGACAGACCAAGGAGCCGGCATCTCATGGGCAGTTTCAGACCTTTTCTTAACCAGGGACAAGCTCCCTGCCCTTGGTGCTGGGCTCTCCTGCTGTTTGGCTCCTGCAGGCACAGGCTCTGTTAGCCCTGGGCTCTAGTGACTCTGGGGAGCAGCCGAGGGGATATGACTAACACCCTTGGCCCTATGGAAGATGATAAGTGAGGTTATGGGGTCGGTGGCCTTTGTCGCCCTTCACTCAAACCCCCAAGTCTTGCACATCCAAGCATATCCTGCTTCCCCACCTGGTCTATCAACTAGGGACCATCCAGCCTGTTACATCCCTGCAGCTGATCTCAGACCCATTCCTGTGCGCGTTTCGCAGTGTCTGTGAGTCCTGGGGCAATGATGGGTGTTCCCTCTCAGCCACTCACAGAGGATCCCAAGAGAGCTGGGAGCCAAGCAGCAAATATGACTTCCCTCCTCCACACACAGGAGACACAGACAGTAAACAAACACCAGGTGGGATAGCATTGCTCAGCGGTGTAGACAAACACTGGCAGGACCACTGGTAGGAGGGAGGGTAGTGGGTGCTCCCCTTGTGGAGACAGCCCTCTGCGGTGGAGATGTTTGAGGGTGTGGGGGTTCAGGTGAGAAGAGCAGGTGCAAAAGTCCCGTGGAAAGAACTGGGCAGGGAGCTCCTGGACAGAGAGGGCCAGCGGGGCCAGTCGGAGGAGCCTGTGGGCTCACCCAGACACAGGGTACACAGGCCATGGCTCTGAAGGTCACGGGGATTCTCCAAGGAGTTCTAAGTGTGATCTGCCCTATGTAGGTTTAGAAGGTGGCCCCAGCAGTGGTGCTGATGTAGGAGGTGCTGGAAGAGGCCAGAGATGGTGTTTCACATTTAGAGGAGTCAGGAGGAGGTTTATGTGAGAGGGAGGGTCCAGGAGAAGCACTTTGGTGGATGTGGATGTGGGGAGTTTGACTCTGGGTGAGATTTCAGCACTTGGGTATTTCTGCTGCCCCGGTGGAAACATCCAGTGGGCAGCTGAGCACATGAGGTGTGGCAGGGAGGTGGCCGTTCAGAACAGGGTCAGCACAGGCCAGCACCGAAGGGGTTTGAGGCAGGAAACAAAGTGGGACCTCAAGGAATGAGTCTGGAGAGGGACAAAGCCCAAAGGGGAGCTGACACCAGGGAGGAGAGGACAGAGGCCCTCGGAGCCCTGGAAGCTGGACATGAGAAGCCGCAAGTGTGCAGGGAGAGGGCGGAGATGTGTGTGCGCAGAGCCAGGCACCTGCTGTGCACAAGGCTGTGTTAGCAAGGTTGTTTCTGTGTGGAGGTCTGTTTTCTTCTTTGCACTTTCTTCTTTCAGAAAGCTTGCTTAGAAAACAGAAGTTACTGGGGGGAGAGGGGGAGAGGAAAAAGGGGAGAGGAGCAGAAGGAACAGGAGGAGGAAGAGGAAATTTGCACCTTTGCATCCTGTACATGCCAGCTGGGACCTACCAAGAGGGAGGGGAGGTCGGCTCAGTGATGCTTGGCCAAGTTGTCACATCGAAGTCCCCTGAGCAATCCCTGGAAACATGAGACATGGCCAGGCAGGGGCCTTCTGGAGCAGCCAGGGCTGGCGGCGGGCAGCACAGGATGATGCCCACCTACAGGTCAGCACACAGATTCCCTCCCTGAGAAATTCAGGTGAGAACAAGGGGGGGGTCAGAAGGAAGACTAGCCAGTCCTCAGCACTAAGCGAGGGGGATGCTGGACCCCAGCAGGAGGCTCGGCGGTCCTCAGCAGCCGCCACCAGGGTGGGAGAGGCTCCCCTGACTCCATTGTCAGCCTTGACGAGGGACTGGCCAGGGTCCCAAAACTCCAAGGAGGACACTCAACATCAGTGTCTCTCCGGGTCATCTGGGCACCACACCCACGGTAGGAGGGGCGCGCTCAGGTGGGCTAACCGTAGCCAGGAGCATTCAGGGAGGAGGGCAGGGCGGTCAGTCTGAGGGATGCTTGGCCTGGGCCCTGGGACCTTGCAAAGGGACAAAGACACGACTGCTACATCCCTGGTTCCATGCTGGTCACACTGGTACTGCTTCCTGAAGGGGGATCTACCCTCCTAGAAGCACTGGGAGGATGATGGTAAATTTCATGTTCCAAAGGAATCACCCCCGAGTAAACGCCCTGCAGAAGGAGCCCCATTTTGAGGCCCCCACCCCTGCACCCTGCCTCATTGAATCCACACACTGAAACTGGCCCTCTGGACCCCCATGAACCCTGACCTTCTTTAATATGTGGGAAGGAAGACTCTGCAGGAGACGGAGTGGAGTGACAGGAAGCCAAGGGCCTGAGGCTCAGTGCCTACCGGGAACCCACAAGGTCCCAGCTCCAAGTCCTGGGACTCCGCCTGGGGCCTGACCCTGCATGACACACCACAAGAGTCTGGGCTGGGCCACGTGATGCTGTCCTTGGCGGGAAGATGGCACAGACCCTACCGACTTAGATCCCTCACCTACCCGACAGCAGGGGGTTCACCGAAGAGTTGGGGAGGGGTGGCAGAAACCACAGTGCCCACAAAACAGTGTCCTTTCCCAGCCCTGAGCAGCAGCAGCTCCAGGCACCAAGGGCCGCCCGCTCAGCCTGCCACACCCGGCCCTGCTGTAAACAGTCATTACACTGATCAGAGAGCAACAAGGGCGTAATTAGAGAGATTAAAAATGAAGGAAGTGTGAGGGCTCGCCATGGCAGGAATAACGTGGACTGGAGACCCGACGCGTCCTAACTCTGGTGGGCTATTTCCTCACTCTCTTCCTCCCCCACCAGCAGGGCCAGCGGCTGGCCAAGCTTTGCCGCGAGAGGTCCCTACAGAAGGGACAGCAGGGTGTGCCCACTGAGTGGGGGGCAGTGTGGCACACACAGCGCAGACCTGGCGAGGCAAGGCACGGTCAGCCTCCAGATCACCAACCTCCCCCCTAAATTCACAGGCGGCGAAAGATGTACAAGGTGTATCTGAACCGCAGCCGTGACTAAGCTGCAAGCCTTTCTCAGGTGTGTCTTGCTCACTCACTAGACAAATATTTGTGCTTGGCACTTGCTAAAATGTTGGCATGCCATTTCATCCAGTTGTGCATTTCTTTTTTTTTTTTACTGTTAAATCCATTAAGCAACCAAATCACCAGAATTACTAGATTAAACTGTGTAACACAGAGAAAAATGTCAGAAATGTGAAGCCCAGGCAGAGCCCTCACAAATAGCAATTAGAATCAGTCTTTGGTGATCTCTTTTTTCCTCCAAAAGATCATCCTTCAAGAAAAAGAGAATTTTACAGTCAACTTGCCATCATAATATGAATGTATCTTCTTCTGAGGACATCTAAATTACATACGATTGGTCTCAACGCCTCCAAGAACCAAGGCCTCCAAAGCACAGAGAAGTAAAGCCCTTTTCACAGGACATGTCCCTCTTTAGAAAAGATAGTTTATTAGATATACTTTAAAGCAAGAGAAGTGCATTCAATTTTAAAACTACAAGATAAACACACACTGAGGTGTCTTCCCATCCACACATCAGCTCTGAAGTGAAGAAAATGTCTGGCTGGCCACAGTGCCCCACGCCTGTAATCCCAGCGCTCTGGGCACCTGGGGCAAGAGGGTTGTGGCCTAGACAACTTAGTGAGACCCTGTCTGGAAATAGAAGAGGGCTAAGGATGTGGCTCAGTGTAAAGGCCCTGGGTTAAGTTCCTGGTGCCACAAAAAGGAATGAAGGAGGAGAGGGAAGGATGGAGAGGGGGAGAGGAAGGAAGGAAGGAAGGAAGGAAGGAAGGAAGGAAGGAAGGAAGAAAGGAAGGAAGGAAGGAAGAAGGAAGGAAGGAAAGAAGGAAGGAAAGAAGGAAGGAAGGGAGGGGAAGGAAAGAGAAAGAAAAACAGTAAACGTAAGGAGAGGTGTGGCCATGCTAAAGAGCAAGGGGCTTTGGTTCTTAAAGAATCTACAATGAGGAGTGAACCTGAAAAGTTCTGATTGAAGATGTAGCTGCAATCCGACATTGGTCCAAGGTCCACAGAGAAATCCAGCACACTGGGGAGGCCCTCTCGGCGGAGGAAGTAGGGGGAGACTTCCCTGGGGTCCCAGAGGAAGGATCCAGACTGTCCAAACCCTGGGATCCCTCAGGCCCAGGCAAGAAGCTGGCAGGGAGTTCCAGGTCCAGGTGGAACAGTGGCTGGCTGAAGGGGCCCCACGGCAGAGAGGAGCAGGTATTTGCAGTCAAAGAATGAAATCTGAGGCTACCCATCGCCCCTCCCTGGGATAACCCACACACACAGTCCAGTGAAGTCTCACACATAGCCTGTGTTCCAAGAAGAGCTAATCAGAGATGATTAGAGATCTCTAATCAGACCTTTTCAGCCTGCAGTAGTCAGGAATCCACCATGGACAGAAGACCAGCAGCTCCCACAACCGCAGAGGGGACAGAGACAAGATGAGACACAGGGAGAGGCAGCCAACTCACAGTGCCTGTGAGGCAGAATGGGGAGTTATAAATAAGAACCAACTAGATATACTGGAAATTAAGAATTATTTGTTGACATTTTAAGATGCAAGTTATGTTTTGAACGTTAGAATGAATATAACAGAAGTGTGAACAAATGAACTGCAAAACCAGGCTGCAGGCTTTTTCTGGAAGAAAAACTAGTCACACAGGGGAACTAAACACACGTTTACTTTGACTCCTGAAGCAGAGAACAAAGCTAGAAAGATGTCATCATCCATAGAAGAGCTCCTGTCCCGAGTCCCATTCAAACGCTGAGCAGCACGGGGAAGTAAAACTCACCCCCGTGAGCACAAACAGAACATTAGTCACTAAGAGAAACCCTCAATGGCACAGAAAATGTCCAACTTTCAGAAAGATGCAAAAATCAGATTATGATTACATCCCCAGGCGCAAAGAAATATGCAGTGTGATTCTCAAAGTGCTAAGCTAAAGGAAGAATATTTTGAATCGGGAATTCTGAAACTAGCCAACATATCATTCCGGCGACAATTAAGAGAAGGGCTAAAGGTCTTACCGAGCTGCTGTGGAGTAGAAAAATATGGCTCCTAAAATCCCAGTGAGTGAAACAGGGAGAAGGTGCAGGGAGTTGGGATGACCCTGGTTTTCTGTTTTCTCTCAGGGGAGAATTTAGGTGCTGATTACCTTAGAAACTTGCATTCAAATGTGGATTTATATATTTGCTTAAGAATATAAAGGTAAATGCTGAAAAAGTAGAAATATACCATGTGATTTTAAAAAACCATAGGGGAAAAAGTTTAAAAGAAAAGTAGAGTAATCAAGGAAGAAAGCACGGAAGAGGAGAAAACAAAGTAAAAATGGAGCAGATAGAAGATAAAACATAACAGAATTAAGCACAAATGTCTCAGAACTCATAAAATCTATAAATAGAAACAGTTTTTAAAGTCCTATAAACAAGAAGAAAGCAGTACAGATATTTGCTGTTTATAAGAAATAAACCTAAAACAAAAGAGGAGTTGAAAATAAGGGAATGGAAAATATTAAACCAAAGGGAATCAGGGCAGCCCTACACTAACATCAGACCAGCAGAACTTAAGGTGAAAGTGTAAAAAGGACAGAAGGGAACCCACGTGGGAACCCATCCAATAAGGAGCTGGCTGAGGGCGAGGGAGACAGGGGCCAAGCATGTGGTGGTTACCATGCTACGTCCTCCTTATTTTCATGAGTACAGTTACCCATTGTTTTCTGTCCCTGCCTCACATTTGCCCACCACCTAGTATAAGAGGCAGGAAAGGTGATTCATGGTACCTCTCAGGGTTTCAGCCGCAGCCTATCGAAGCAGGTGTGACCCAGCCGAAAGACAAATGGGCTTTACCAAAGATGGACACATGGGACGCTGCGCCCTGTTGGAGGAGAGAGAGAGCAAGTCAATGAGGGGGGACCTTGGAGCTCATCTGCATCACTCTGGGAGACTGACGAAGAGGAGTTTTGCATGAACTCCAGGCAAATGTCAAGAGAGGCCCCGACCCCTAGAGCCATCGGGTCAGAAGCAGAGCTGGCACGCAGAGGTGCCCGTCCCCGCGTGTCTTCCCTCTTCCTCTGGCCTTGGTTGCAAACTGCGGAGCAGGAGCCACACAGAGCACGGCCTTCCCCAGGCCCCTTGGGCTTCCACCAGATTCGCCAGCTGCTAGACACACAACTCTTCTGGCGGGCCAGCTCCCCTCCTGCCCTGTGCTTGCCCAGTTTTAGCACTTTCCTGCAATAAATGCTTTGTCCACTAACACTGACTGGGGACCCTGCACCTCTCACTGAGCCCTGGTGGGGACATCACAAACATTTGTTATTTTCTAACTTGGGAAGCACTGTCCTTAGGAATTTTGTCATTTATTATGTTCACGGTCATGATTCTGCCATTGTGTTTACAAAGAACTGGCTTTGCTATTGCTGTGATCGTCCATCTTGTAAGTGTAGCCACTGTCCTATCTTTTAAGAGTCAGCCATGTACCAAGGTTGGTGAGGATTCAAAGACACCCAAATTCTTTCGCCACCCATAGAATGAGTTGATGCAACTGCTTTGAAACTTCCACCCATCTCTGGACCACTGCGCTTGGCAGATGTGCACCTCCGAGTCCAGCAGTCCAGTCCAAAGAACAAGGTGCATCAATGTTTATATGATTGCAGCACTAACAGCTGGAAACTGCCAGAACCACACAGGGGCTTGCCAATAGCAAAGGCCCAAGCTGTGTCTCTCTTCAGCAGTGAGACTCTACAGCTCTATAGCCTCACAGCCCCAGAAGTGAAGAAAGGAGCCAGATACACATAGGACACTGTGTCCCATTCTACTTGCATATGTCTGAAAATCAGGAAAAACTAATCTGCAAGACTTGCAAATTGGGCTCTCTAAGGTGCGGGAAGAGGGACATGGCCACAGAGCAGCAAATGACAGGCTCCAAGGGGCTGGGCAATGTTCTTTTTCCTCCCCTGCTGCTGGAGATTCTGCTGGCCTCTCAGTGGAGTGTGGAGTTGTGGATGTTCCTCTTCAGAGAAAAACCTGATTTTAAATTTACTCCATATTCTGCAAAAAAAAAGAATTAAGACGTGTTATATACAGGTACAAATTCTCTACGATGATTGTGATCATTATGCATGGCAAACATGTACTAATAAAAAAAAACTGTAAAGAAAAACTTCCTCTACCATCCCTACCCTTATTTCATTTTCCTTCCCTACTTTTATCCACGCCTTAAAAATGCACAAGCTACATGGGACTTATTATCCATCTACTAGTGTCCCGCTGTAGTGGGCAAGCGCATCTGTGGAGTTCTCTTGGTATCTTTCAAGTGAGGGCGCCTGTGTCCTCTGCTCCTCATAGAGGTCATGATGGCGATGATGACGGTGATGATGCGACAGAGGTGGGGATAAACTGGGCATGTGACAAAGACAAATAGAGGACACTAGTCTTTGGATTACTAGATGAAACGTGTAATTAAAATCCAAAATAGTCTCATTTTTATGTCATGCTTCCCGCCCTAGTTGGAGTTCTGATTTGTGACTTAAACAAACAATAAGGAATGATGGCACTCTTCTAGAAAAACACAGTGTACCCTCTTTCGACACTTTTACTTGTCAGCACTCAGCAAAGATTGCAGAGGATGTCAGATGGCAGGGCAGTGCCTGGCACCCTCTTGTGTGGTACGTGAGAATCCTTCCCCAGGGATGTCCCTGTCAAATAAGACATGAACACATCCATCTTGACTGTGAAGGACACCCTTCTCATTTCCAGTTCCCGCTTGGTCTTCCACAGGGCTGGGAATGAAGGACAGGGCAAGACCGGAGTGAGAGCCTCGAAGGCCACACTCCCCGCGGTGCTTCCCAAGTCTGGCTGCCCTTTCCTGCCACAGGACCGGGCTGCCCGAGCGGCTGGGCTCATTTATACGGGAAGGCAAGGTGGGGTCTTGTCGGCAGTAAGGGGGTTGGGGCAGTGGAGCCAGGTAGCGGTGTTCTGACTGTAGCAGCTGCCTGCCTGGGCAAGGTGAGGGCTGCCATGTCCAGGCCCGTCTCCAGCTTCCCGCAGTCCCGAGGGTTTCTGTGATTCTGCGTGAACTTTTGCCTTCGTGGCAGATGCAGCCAATAGCCAGAGCTTGCGCAAAGAGGAAAAGACTTTGAGCTTATTTCCACCACCAGAACTCACTGTAACTGGGAAGCCACTGGCCTTCTTCAGGTCCTGGTCTTCATATATTGAAGATGTTTTCTCCAATAATCATGGAGTATGTACAGTGTGTTTATTATGGGTCAACAAATGCTCAGAGGTTTGGGAAATATAATTATCACGAATTGGTTTGTGGCAACAAGGGGGAGATAAGCAACCCGCCCCTTCTCCAGCCTTCCACACATCCTCTGGGGAGCTCTGGCTACCTGTGTCCCTTCTTCTGCTCAGCAGCATGCCTTGTGGAAAGCTCACGCAGCTCTGTGCTTGCACAATGCCCAGGCTGAGCTGCTGCCGTCCCCAAGGCTACCCAAGGCACCTAGAATCAGTAGGGGCTTGTAAGCATTGGCAGAATTGAGCATTGTTTTATAGAAAATATTGCACTTCCAACAGCTCTCTTTGTGCTTTCTTTTGCATGAGAAATAAAGTAGTCTTAGGCCAGAAATACCCATCCGATTGTACAGAAGTCAGAGCAGATGGTGTCGCAATTAACCCAGGGAACTCTGTGGAACACATCTGCCGCTGAGGTAGGACGCAGGTAGTGGGCTAATGGAAACTGTCATTCTTCCCACAAAGCTGGAGTCTCCATGTGCTGCTTCCTCCTGCTCTGGTGCTCTTGCTTTCCAAGGACTCTGGGCTACCAACTGGGCCTCAGCCACCCGGAGCACCATGTGCAAGCCTTCTTAGTTTGGGAGACACAAGTGGCTATAGGAGCTTGGGGAGACAAAGGACACTGAGGGGAGTGCAGAGCTGGAGCCCAGAACCTGTGTGGCCGTCGCTGTCAGACCCCAGATGCTGTCTCTACTGCAGCTTCTCCAGGGCTGCAGCCAGCAACTGTCTGTGCCATGGAGATAGCTCGACACCACTGAATCAAGGGCACCTTCAGGCCTTGTTAACTGCTCACGGGAAACAACCCAGAAGGGTAGAGCACTTGCCAAGTGTGCACAAGGTTTTCATGTCCAGCAGTGCCAGAAGAGGAGGAAGAGGGAGGAGGAGAAGGGGGGGAGAGAAAGAAGGGAGAAAAAGAGTGAGAAGAAGGGGAAAGAAGGGAAGGGAAGGGAAGGGAAGGGAAGGGAAGGGAAGGGAAGGGAAGGGAAGGGAAGGGAAGGGAAGGGAAGGGAAACGAAGGGAAGGGAAAGAGTCAGGGAGACCACCACTGGCTCCCTGACAATGATCAGCTCGTGTGCACAGTAACGTTGGAGCCACTGTGGGGCCTTGGGGACAGGGATCAGGTGGATGACAGGAGTGAAAGAACCTGTTACGTTGTCACTCCCAGCTCGCTGGAGAGAGTATATGGCCTGTATTCACAGCAGTGTGTGGTGACAGGCCTCCTTGTCCTGGTAACCTGACAGAAGGCCGAGAGTGAGCCTAACCTTCCTGCAGCGTGCAGCTGGTGAGTACTCCCTCCCTGCCAGCCGCAGAGGGCAGCTGCAGGCCCCACACCAGCCAGGCAACCTCAGTCAGCTCCCGGGAGGGGCCGAGCAGGGAGGCCCTGACGCCCCACCCACAGCTGGCAGCTGCACACTGGCCCTGGGACAGGCACGGCTGGGACACAGAGCCCAAAGCAGGAGTAGCGACCAGGGGCTCCTAGGTTGGCATGACTGGGACTCGGTGATCACTACAGGCGGGCCCGCTGAAGAGGACAGGCCTGAGGCCCACGTCATCAGCGAGGCTGGGGCACTGGGGGTGGACGAGTGCCTGCCCTGGCACACGGCAGGAGCACAGGGGTGCGATGTTGTAAGGGTCCGGAAGCCCAGCAGCCATCTTCGGGGGAAGCAAGGAGACCAAGCAGAGCTGGCGGGACCAGCCACGGTGCAGGTAGGGTGGGTGAGAGGGCCTGTCTTCCAGGTTCCACGAGTAACATGGCTGGTGGTTCTTTGGCCTAAATCTGACCCACAATATGGGCTTGTGTCCTGGACACCAACCTGGTGGGAGACCACAGGCCCCAACCACGGTGGGGACCCAGGCACGAAGCCGACAGGAAGCAGGAGAGGACACCAAGGGAGGTGGAGGAAGCAGGGAGACCCACATGCAGACCTCAGGGCTGGGGGATTTGCCCTGTGCCCAGCAGGGGAAAGGCCACTACCCTTTCTCAGGAGCCAGCAGGGCCCACCTGCTTATTCCAAACAACTCAACACAGACTGCCACTCCGAATTTAAAACCAACAAAAAACGGGGATTTTAGAGTTGACTGTAGCAAGGGCATCCTGTAACACGGGTTAATACCTGTCTCCGGCCTCTCTTGGCCACATCTGACTGGGAGGAGCTGCAGGTGGCCATTGCAGGTGGGCCACCTAGGCGGAAAACTTCTCCACCTGGGTCAGAGAAGGCAAAGAAGAGATGAAGAAGGAATGTCCAAGGACAGTTCGACCCAGAGCCCCCACCGCGGATCCCTCCCACCCAAAGAAGACAAGGCGTTACTCACCAGCAGGGCTTTGGAGCCAGGTAGCCAGATGCACAGCTTGCTAATAACTGGCGGCAGGACTTGGCCTCTAAAGCCCCTCCCCTCCTTCCCATGAATCCTTAGGAGCTGGTGAGCACTAGATAAGTGGGCGGAAGATGCCTAAGTGTGGATGCACTCTTGGATGTTAGGTCGTGTGAACAGCAAGAACCCAGGTCAGTCAGCAAACCTCAGACTGACAGATGACTCAGGACATGCAGACCTTCCTTAAAGATGTGCTTGTTGAAATTTAGCCAAACGAGAAATGAATCAACATAAATAATCCAGGAATACAATAATCAAAATTAAAAAGTCACCATACAGAATAAGCTCTGATTTGAATGCAGTCAAAGAGACAACCTGGTGTTTGTATGACTGGACTGAAGCATTCACCCAAAAATCCAGGAGGAGTTGCTATATTCTAATGAGCAGTAATTAAAAGATAAGAAGATACATTTCAATGTGGCATTCTAAAAAGAATGGGAATAGCAGGTCATATCTGAAAAGAATTTTCTAGAGTGGAAGGAAGACATTAATCCTTGGGGCAAACATGCACTTACACACAATGAACAGTGATTAATGCCAACCCACCCTGAGCACAACACAAGGCAATACATGTACGTCAAGGCAATAAGACTTTAGAAGCTTTCAGAGAAAAAAGGATTTTGCCTCTAAAAGGACTACTTATAGCAGAAGTCTCATCAGCAAGAAAAGGTGCCAAGAGGTACTGCAAAATTCTAAGATGAAATATCTCAACTGGGAGATTTATATCAGTCATTTAAGAATTGTGGCAAAATAAAGACATTGTAGAGCTTCAAAGGCTACAGAAATTGAGCAAACCATGTGTCCTCACCAAAATGAACGAGGTGTCCTTCTGTCACTTGATCAATGAACTAGAGGAAAGGCACAGGAATTAAGCTGTATAAGAGATTTGATATTTTCAGTCATTAATATAAGTTTTAGAAAACTTTGTAAAAATAGACCTTTTGTTTTAAGAAAGTTAAAGTAAATATCTTGATAATAACAATTTGGAAGGAGAGGTAGTGGTCATTAAAACTTGTTTGGGGGAAGAGAAAAGAAATATTTAAAATATTTATCCAAAATTAGAATATGTGCTTAAAAATTTAACCCTAAGCACTAAAATTTAAAGAAAATACATGGTTTTTATCTAACAAAAGACAAAAACATGGAGTAAACACTTTTATTAACCCAATAAAAGGCAAAAAAAAAATTTGCAAGAGAGAGAAGGAGACAACAAAAGTTAAAAAATCAAGGTTAGAGCTATAACCAAATAAATAAATAACTACAGTAAGTATAAGTAGACCACATGGATTTAACTTTTAACACTATCATATGAGAATTTTTTAATTCTAGCTAATGCTATTTAGTAGAACCATGTTTAAAACTAATCCCCAGACTAAAACCAAGTGATGGTAAATACAGGTAACAAAAGTATTAATCGAATGAAAGCCGTCAGGGTATTATCAACAGCGTTGGGCAGAAAAGGTGACAAGGATCAAAAGAGGCACCACATGATAGTGAGAGGTAAGAAGTGTGAAAAAGGCCTGACGACCATGAATGTACATGCACCTAATAGCACCACTGGGAACAGACAGAGCAGAACATGCCAGGTCACGAGAGGTACTGCCAAGTTCGGTAGAAATTTTTAACACCTATCAGTCAGGGTTCCTTAGAGGAACAGATTAGTATAATATATAATGATATATAAGGATTTACGAGGTAGGCTTACGGTGGCCTCCCGCAGAGTCAGGTGTGGAAGAGTGCAAAAGTGCCGTCTACACGCTAGAGAGCGAGCTGCAGGATCCAGCCAAAAGTCAAAGACTGGAGCTCACTGCAGAGTCTCATGTGAGTCCTTGTCAGAAAGCTGAAGGGTCTATGCTGGAAGGCTGGAGACAGATGTTCAAAGGTGCTGGCAAAGACCAGAGCACCTCCAAAGAAGAAAAGCAAAACTTCCTTCTTCTTTCCCTTTCTATTCCATCCAGGCTGCAAGCCTATTGGTTGGTGCCACCCACACCCAGGGAGGGCCTTCTGCCATATAAGTCAATCACACAGACGCACCCAGAACTGCTAAATGAATCTGCTAGGCATTTCTTATTCAAACTGATGCCACAGTTAACTATCACAACCTCTTAGAAAAGGATAAATGAAAATACACCAAGCATTAGGAATGATGCAAATTTTGAAAATAAAATGAACAAGTTTGATCGAATCATTACATATGGAAATTTAAACCAAACTAACATAGTTTTCTTTTTCAAACAGATAGAATGCTTTACAAAGAATGACCAGATATTTGGCCACAAAAGAAGCCTACATATTTCAAGATACGAGATTCACAGACCTAAATGACAAGGAGATTGATACTTCCGAAGTCTGCGAGATAGAGCTGACACAGTGCTGAGTGGAAGCTTTATAGCTAATAATAAAGACTCTGGAGAAAAAAAGGGCAAAATTTACTAGTAATTATTTAACAGAACAGAAAGAAAATAGGACAAGCCTGAGGAAAAGAGGAAGGAAATTTTAAAGAATATATATGAAATAATGAAATTGAAAATAAGGTATCAGTGGTATGAAACAGTAAGTTGATTCTTCAAAAAAGTAGAAGTATACACAAGATCCTGGGACAACTAAGTCAAGAAAAATAAAGTAGAAAAGACACCACATACATTATTTGGAATGAAAAGGGAACCATAATTACAATACACTAGAATTTTTTTAATTACAAAAGAATACTCTGAGTATCTAAACATCGGTGAATTTGAAAACCTCAGTAAAATTGGTAGTATTTTTAGCAATATAGATTGCCAAAACCAAACTGAGATGAAAAGAAAATTAAATGAAGCAATGGTTAGTAAAACAGTAAAATTTTGGTTGACGGTCCAGCTTTGCCAAACCACCAACAGGGGACTTGGTCATAGGACCCGCCAGATCGTGGCCACAGCTGCTGAAGAAGGGGAGACACGATTCTCTCTGTGCCTTGTGCAGCAGCCACAGCCTCAGCCCCAAACATGAGCAAGACGTGTGATTTGTCCCTGTGGGCTGCTGTGGCAAGATATGATAAACCTGGCTACTTCTAAGTGACAGAGACCTGTCCTCACTATTGGAGACTGGAAACCCGGCATCCAGGAGCTGCCTTAGTGTCTGCCACCATCTGCTTCCTCCTTCCTAAATGGATGATCACCTCCTCTGGTCGTCCTCACAGGGTAGAAGGAACAAGGCAGCTCTTGACCTCTACTACAAGGGCACACAAGGCACCCCAGAGGCTCCACGCTCGGGACCACGTCTCCTCCCAAAGCCCCAGCTTCTGACACCATCACCTTGCCAGAGAGGATCTCAGTATATGAATTTGGGGGGCATGCAAACATTCAAAATTCAAATCATCTCCTCTATGTAAAAATCACGACCAAAACAATTCTAGAAAAAAGTATAGAGCTATATATAAAAAATATAGTATTGCATCACAACCACTTAGTCTTTGTGAGAAATGGAGGGATAATTCAACGTCAAAAAAACTCCATTTGTGCAATTAATATTACCAGGTACCGGGCTGGGGATTTAGCTCAGTGATTAGAGTGCTTGCCTTGCAAGTACAAGGCCCTGAGTTCGATCCCTGGCACCACAAAAAAAAAAAAAAAAAAAAAAAAAAAAAAAAAAAAAAAAAAAAAAAAAAAAAAAAAAAAAAAAAAAAAAAAATTACCAGGTACCAAATGTAACAATACCACATAAAACTAAAAGACCATATCTCCGTAGTTTAATAATCATACTTATAAAAATATCAAAATAAGTTTATAATTAATACTTTATTTACGCATACTTAACACAATCATATGCTCATCTGTGATTACAAAATAAATTCCTAGAAAACTAAAAATAGGAAGCAAAAGCTGTCCCTATGAAGAACAAGTAAAATCGTGTGTAAAGCTGAAACATTGGAAACGTTCCCATTGATAATGAAAGCAAATCTTAGATATCCCCATCAGTGACTCCTTTAGCACCATACTAGAGACCATTTCCAACGCAGCAAAATGATAAAAAAGGGCCAGGAGATGTAGAAACAAGTCAAAACACTCCTCATTTGCAGGGGTAACGATTATGTATAATAGAAAATTCTGTAGCAATTACTACCTACTAACATTAATAGTAGAATGCAACAAAATAAATACATGAGAAGTAATTGTTTTCCTGTGCACCAGCAACAGCCTTTGGCAAAACAAGCATCCTTTGCCACCCACTTCCGGCTCGCTGTCAGGCTCTGGAGGAGCTGGGCGCAGGGCACACAGGAGCCGTCGTCCCTCCTGAGCTCCCATCCCCGTCACGGGACATTCGCTGAAAGTGGGGGAGTGAGATGGGCAATGTGTGGTGGCTGCCGGGCAGGAAGGGTCCGTTTCAAACAGGGCTGGCCCTGGAAGACCCTCGAGCAGAGACCTGAGGCAGCCAGAGAGATAGCCAGGATAGAAAAGCATGTGCAGGGATTCAGTAAGCTGTGTCTATGAAAGCCATGAAGGCCAGATGGGTTGGTTAGGGCCACAGTGCCATGGAGCCTGCAGGTCTCCAGATTATGGGACAGCCTCATCTCCCCGGTAGTCCAGGATGGGCAATAGCCCAGGATGGGCAAGCAGGATGCAAGGTCCCTGTTCATTTTCCTGGGAGGGAGAAATCATGGTGGGCCTACAGGATGGTACAAAGAAAGGGGAGAGGGTGATACAGTCTGGAGAGACCTGAAAGTTAGGGCCAATGCAATTTGCTGACAAGTAGGTATGGGGGTGAGAAAGAGGAGTTATGGGTCACCCACCTTTTCTGGACTGAGAGAGTGGGAGAAAATGTCACTGCTGATAGGGGAGTCGGGAGTCATAGAGCAGCAGGTTTTGGCAAGCAGGGAGGATGCAGGAACTGAGTTGGGCAAGTTGAAGCTTAAGATTCCTGATCTAAAGTCTAGAATGCACGGGAGGAGTGTGGCTGGAAATACAAAACAGAATCCAGCAGTTACAGTCATGAGACCAGAGATGCCCACGGAGCTCCCGAGGTCCCAAGGCAGGAGGGGTCAGGAGCTGGAGCCAACGACAGGGCTGAGACGGCTTGGCCAGCGCTAACAGGTGTGCGTACCGGTCCAGCCAGGAAAAAGACGGCTCAGAACTCAGGGCCCTGACCACTCTCGCCATCTGAACTCAGTTCCACAAAACCTGGAAATGGACTGTGGGACCTCACAGTGAGCCTGAGAGACTCAGAAGATAAATTGAGACAGTGAGTATAGACACATAATAGAAAAATGATCCAAAGAAGCAACAAAATCTTCAAAAAGAGAGAAAGAAAACCAGGACTAAGTCTAGCAAAAAGTAGGAATGACCTCCAGAAGAAACATTTATAAAACATTATTGGCGATTACTTCAAATTCCTAGTTGGATAGAGAGGTACAGCACAGCAGAACACAGAGTTCAGTACTCAGAACGCTGGTTCTTCCCAAGTCATCGAGTAACCCAGCTTCCCTGAAGCCCTGGGAGTCTAAACTGCACACAGAAAACCAAAGCAGCTGCCTCAGAAAAAGGCGAGGACCCCACCCGTTACCAACTCAGTGACAATGTGAGGCTTTGATGGAGAAACAGTCAGTGGTGCCAAACTGTGCGCGATGGACACAGGCGTCTCCAGCCTTCGAAGGGCGTTTTCCTGCCCCGAGGGCTGGCAAGAAGATGGAAAGGCGTTGCATACCCCAGTGCTCGTAGCAATGCCAGACAGTTAAACTTTGCCTTAGCCTGTGCCCCATAAAAACCATAAAAGCTGTTGTTGATAACAGCATTTCACCTGCGGGGGAGTACAGACCTTTTTCTATGCTGTGTCTGTACTCCCTTTTGTTGCTCACAGACCTGGCAAAAACCTGAGACCTGACCCGGGGTGCTGAAGAGGCCCTGGGGTGGGGGGTGCCGCGCACTGTCCCTTCTGCGGGCCATAAACACTAAGTCCTGACGTGGCTATGCAACATTCACAACCCAGGAATCAGACGTACCCACAGATTGGACAGACCCTCACCTACTATGGGTCTCACCTGTGGATAGATGTGACCTCGCCAACCAACCGCCACCGCGTTTCCCACACTGGGTTTGCTGATGTAACAGCAGCTGTTGATGTATCGATAAGAGTTCATGAATGAGAGGGTTCCATAGCTAAATGACTTTGGGAAAGCTGCCACAGACTCACACACATCAGACTCATCAAGGACCTAAGATCTGTGCAGAAACATTTACTTTCTTAACTTGCCTTTGCCTCCAACTGCGTTTATTGCAAAACCCTCAATTATGAGAACACCTATTAACATTCCCGGGAGCACGCTCACTCTATAGGCACCGAGGAATCAAAACACAGCATTTTAAAATTGCCTCTGGGCAGACGGGTGGGGAAGTGGGCGCCAGCAGAGCAGAATGTCCACAAACAAGGAGGAAGAGCCGAACAGAGCTCAGAAGCCGCCAGTAGATGGTGGGCAACTGACCTTGTGCGACACCCAACGTGGGGGCTGCACTTGATCTTAGCCAAAAGGCCGAGAAGCAATACAACATGGCGCCCATGTGTGCAGCATCCTGCCTGGGGACTGTGCGCAAACCCCACCCAGAGAGTGGGTGCAACACCCTACCCATTGGCTGTGTGTGAGGGTTAAGGTGAGAGTTAGGTTTCCTGCCAGCAAGCCCTCTTCTGGGTGTTTACTCAAAAGACAGAAATCTGTTTGCTGTAGAGACATCTACACTCTCACATTCACTAGAGTGCTGTCTCTGCCTGCCAAGACTCAAAATCAACCAACAAAATCATGGTTTTAGCAGATTAGTGGTTAAAGAAATGTGGTACATTTCTTTATGGAATATTATTCAGTCTTGAAAAAGACTGTTCTGAGGGAATACTATTCAGTCTTGAAAAAGGACAGGCTGTCACTCTGACAACATGCTGAAACTGGAGACCTGTGAAGTGAAATAAGACAGCCACATAAAGATCAGTTCTACATGACCTCACATACATGTGAAATCTTCGCAAATTGAAATCACAGAAGCGGAGAGAGAATGGTTGTGGCTGAGGCTGGAGGTGGGATGGGAGTGTTGGTCAAATGGTGCAAAGCTCAAGAGGAATATGTCTTTCCCTCTGAGATTATCACACTGTGCAATAGTAGAGTTGTACATTTCAAAATGACGGAGAAAGTAAATTGGCATGTATGTGAGGCAACTGCCAGGTTCATTAGCTTGGCTTACATATTCCACACTGCATTCTTAAATCAGTATTCCACATCGTACCCCATAAGTGCATACAATTAAAATTTGTCAATTTACAATAAAGCAAAAGCTTGCCCCACCCAAGGGAAAAGATCTTGGCCCATCAGCAGGGAGTAGGAGTCCAAGGCTGACAGCCCAGCCTCCAGCTTGGACAGCACTACCACAGCTGAGACCTGAGTGCCATGCAGTCGCTCGGGCGTGGCACACACTCCCAGACAAGCATTCGATGCTCCCTCATGAGGGCGCTGGGGGGCACCATCAAGGACGTACCACATGGGCCTGTGAGATCATAAGCCAGCTGCCTGGAGAGGATGGAACCCCAAGTCCAGTTCGGCAGGATGGACACTGTGGGATGAGCCAGCCCTGCCGAGCTGCAGCTGCAGAGGTCAGAAGAACAGTGAGCACCATCCTTGGACAGCCCTCAGGTAGATGAGCGCCTTGGCTTGCCCTGCATACAGGCTTCCCGGGAGCCTACCACCCAGGCTATGTCTTCCAGCCATTGCTGGGGACACGTGCTGCTCCTGGCCAGTCAGCCCAGGCTGCTCTGCCAAGCCCCCCATCCAGTGGAGCTGCAGAGTCCCTCCTGGCCCCGCCCCCTGCGCACCACACACGGAGGCAACGTCCTTTCCCAGAGGCTTCCTTGGAGCTCATTTCTTGTTCATCTGTAGTTTCACCTCTCAGTACCTTTACAGCCACTTAACAAGTGCAAGGTTTCCAGGAACCTTCACACTGAGACCCTGGATGGTGCTAATGAGCCCAACGCTTCACAGAGCCCAGAAACTCAGCTTGCCCCCAGCCTCGCACACCAAGCAAGAGTGGCTCTGAGTGGCTTTATGTCCCTGACAGACCCAGAGCCTGCCCCAAAGCAGGAGGCCTGTCTTAGTTACTCTCATCCCTGAGACACAATACCCAACACCCACAAGTTAAAGGAGGAGAGGTTTACTTTGGCTCACAGTTTGTAGAGAGTTTAGTCCAAGGTCAGCTATGGCAGGGTAGCATGGCAGAGGAGAAACAACTCATGGCATGGTAGACAGGAAGCAGGGAGCAATCAAGAAAGGAGAAAGGGAGATACACCCTTCCAGTGACCTACCTGCTCTGATCAGGCTTCACCCCCCAACATCACATTTAACTCTAAATACATCAGTAGGCTAATCCACTGGCGAGTATTATGTCCCAATGATCCAATCATCTCCCAAAGCCCCACCTATGAGCACACAAGGCTTTGAGGAGACATCTAGATATAAACCACAATCTGCCCCAGGCCTCCACCTTCATCTTTATATGCAAAATGTATTTCATCCATCTCTAAGAGATGCCAAAGTCCTAACAGCTTCAGTATTGCCAAAAAGTCCGTGTCCAAAGTCTCTTCTGAGATTTAATGCCAACTCTTAGCTTCAAGCCCCAAACCGTGGTATAGGATAAATATTCCCATTCCAAAAGGTAGAAATAGGAGGATAGAGAGGAATGAGACCAAAGCAATACCAAAATCCAACAGGGAAACATTAAATCCCATAGTTCCATGTCAGGCACCGGGGCAATCTATGAAGATGTGAACTCCAAAACACTTGTGTGGCCCCGCCCCTCCAGCACTGCCAGTGGTTGCAGCACTCATGGCTTCTCTCTTGGGCCAGGTTTGCTCACTTCTTGAGGCTTTCCTCAGATGTTCCACATTCCTGGCTTCTCCAACCTTCTGAGGTCTCCACTGCACCCTCTGCTTCACACTCAGCTTCACACATTGCTATCTCAGGGGCACACTGCCTGGCCTCCCAGGCCCTCTTCTGAAATCTAGGTGGAAGCCTCCCCAGCCCAACCGTCCTTGCATTCTGCATACTCATAAAACCAGCCCCACGTGGATGACACCAAGGTCTGCTGCCAGCTGGAGCAGTAGCTGAGCCCTTTTGCTTTTTGTCAGTGGTTGCAGAGACCACTGAGTGCCTGGATGCTGAACATAGTAAACTGAATCCTGGAGAATTGATTCCTAGTCCCTGTGCTGCTACCATTCTGGAGCACGGTGCCCTGGGGATCTTTTCAGAAAACAAAACCTTTCACCTTGGCATTTTGAGCCTGCTGAGGTAGAACTGTACTGACTCCTCACATTCCCTCAAGGCATATTTTATGTTGTCCAGATCCAAAGTACTTGACTTCTTTTGAATGCTAATCTTTTTAGCAACAAATTCTTCTCTGCTCCATCCTTGCAGGCCCCAACTGCACTAGAGTTTCCCTTTGGACCTAATTCAAAACTTTTTAAAATGATTCTGCTGTACCATTTGCTCTTTTTTTTTTTTAAACCAAGAACATGTATTGGTACATTCTACACACAATGGTCACATTCATTACATTTATTCTGTACCTATACATGATGCATCTTGGTTCTCCCCTCTCTCCCCCGCCCCTCCCCTCTGTTCCCTCCCTCCCTATTTACAGCAGGTTCATTCATCATTTTCCATATTTTCCCTTTCCCCTCTCTTTCCCCTGTTGCCTTTCTGCTTTTTCCCTTCTTTCTAGTACTCCTCTCCTCTGCACACCATCCTCCTTTTATATAATATCTATTACACCTCTTTGTCCTTATTTACAGTTATGATTTCTCATATCAGAGAAACAATTCAATGTGTGCTCATGAGTGTCTGATTTATTTCACTTAAGAGTATGTTCTCAAGGAGCATCCATTTATATATGAATGACTCCAGTTTATCCTTTTTTATGGCAGTGTAGTACTCCATTGTGTAGAAAAACCACATTTTCTTTAGCCATTCGTTGGTTGTTGGGCATTTAGGTTGTTTCCAAGACTTAGCTATTACAAATTGTGTTGCTATGAACGTGGTGGTGCATACGTCCTTGTGGTATGACGATTTTAATTCTTCCGGGAAGATCCCCAGTAGGGGAATGGCTGGGTCAAATGGAACCTCCAGTTGTAGTTTTTTGAGGAATCTCCATATTGATTTCCACAGTGGTTGGACCAGTCTACATTCCCACCAACAGTGGAGGAGTGTTCCTTTTTCCCCACAGCCCCACCAGCATTTGTTATTGGTTGATTTTTCCATATACGCGGTTCTTTCTGGAGTGAGGTAGAACCTTAACGTTGTTTTGATTTGCATCTCTCGAATGACTAGTGATGTTGAACATTTCTTCATATATTTATTTGCCATTTTTATTTCTTCGTCTGAGAAATGTTTATTCATTTCAGTTGCCCATTTTTGGATTGGGTCTTTAAATTTGGGAGGTTTAATTTTTTTGAGTTCTTTGTATATTCTAGATGTTAGACCTTTGTCTG
>PVJO010010706.1:0-62975 GCA_004026905.1 Hystrix cristata | reverse complement strand
GCATCTTCCCATAAGTCCATTGCTGCTTCCTTTACGACTCTGTCCTTCCAGCCCTCTGTCCACATGAGCCCATCTGCCTCTCTGTGCCCCGTGCCGTTCATTCCTGTTGATGGAGCACCATGCAGCGTCAAGCTTCCTGCTTCAACTTTCTGCACTTGGGTCCGGGGGAGGAGCCTGAGCAGCTCTATGGGCAAGAGCGAGGGAAGCCCAGCTCCAGCGGGTATGTGGGGTTGGCCTGAAATCCCCCATCTGACTCTGTTGTCCGGAAGACTCCAGAGCATTGAAAACGATTGGGGTTCCTGGCTCCACACTGCAGCCCACCTCCTAGCTAGTCTGGCCCTTGAGAATTCAGCTCTCCAGCCCGAGAGGGCAGCGGGGCGGGAGGGCTGCAGCTGCTTCACCGCTGACTGTGTAGTGCTCAGATACAGTGATCTTCCCTGAGCCACTCTTCCCCCAGGGCTGAAAGGTCCAGGGCACGGCCTGCTGTCCCTTGGGTACAGCATAGCAATGCCCTGTGGTCTCCAGGCTCTAGAGAAGACCAGGTGGGGCTATTGTCACAGCCTGAGCCAGTCCTCAGCCCCCAGCCCTTCCCTCCAGACCCTGCTTAACGCCCCAGGACTCCAGGCTGCCAGAAGCTCGCCTGGACCTCACAAGGTCACGGCCTTGGCGTGCCCAGGTCCTCCCGTCCCCTCCCTGGTGTCTGCTGGGGAGGGGCCTTACCTGCCTCTGGGCTGTAATCCAGATGGGCACGCTGCCATTGTCCCACCAGCTCTGGATGCCGAGCGTGGTGTAATAGGGCAGCTTCACTTTGCTGGTGACATTGTAGAACATGTTGTGGACGACCCCGTGGTTCTCCACATATTTGCCTGAGGGAGGAGGAGGCGGCAGGGTGGTGGGAAGTGGGCCTGGGACCAACACTGGCTGCCCAGAGGCCCTGTGGCTTGTTGTCCCCCTCTGGGGTCCCTGTTTAATGAGTCCCCTGGGTGTTTTTATTTGCCCTCCATTAAGTGCCACAGACAGAAAAGATTTCTCCAGTGACTTTGTCTGGGCCCTGTCACTGTGGGGCCCTTCCTGGAGCAAGGCCTTGTCACCTTTGTCCCTCAGCTGCCTGGGCAGGGCTCTGGGCCTTCCCTGCATCTCCCGCTGCCCTCCCCCCACCCTGTGGCTGACACTTACCAGTGACAAGTGTGAAGTGGCAGGGACTGGTCAGGGTGACAAAGGCAGGGGTCACGTAGCGTGCTTTCACCCCATCTTGAGCCATGGCGTCCAGGTTGGGGGTGTCCACATCCTGGTCATAGTCCCAGCGAAAGCCATCAAATGACACGAGGAGCAGCTTATTTAGCGGGCCCTGCATGTGGACAGGACGCCCAGCCCCTGCAGTCAGGAGGGTGGCCAGAGTCACAGCAAGGAGGACGTCTGAGCACGTCATGATGGACTCTCCAAATAATCAGGTGCACTGGGCAGCGTGTGCCAGGAGAAGGGCAAAGTCCCAGGGTCAGCTGGGTTGCCTTATCCTGTGCATCCTTGGAGATGGGGTGGCGCCCAGGAAGACGCGCCTGGCTGCAGGGTCTGTGCCTTCCTCCAGTCCGGCCCTTGTGAATGGGTTGGTGTGAACCTGTGTGTCCCTTTTTCTGCCATCAGAGTCCACTGGGCTCCTTGCCTCCCTTCATTCTCACATGTGCCTCCAGGGAGGCTGGGGACCAAGAGCATACAGCACAGCAGGGCACACATTCCACTTGAAAGTGGTGCCCTGCCCCGGCCTGGGCAGAATTTCTGGTCCTTGTGCCCCAGCTCATGCTGGCCCCAGAGGACCTGCATGGGGTACCATGGACTTTCTCTTCCAGTGGGTCTTTGGAGCTACGTGGGTGGGGGCCTGAGAGGTAGGCTATCCCTTTTCCATGTGGAACCCCAGCTTAGACCCCTCTTCCATGGTGGCCTGGACCAGAGTGGTGGCTATAGGTTGATGGATGGTGGAGGAGGATGGATTTGAGGTGGATTCTGTAGGCTTTGATAAAAGGACTTGTTGCTGGATTCCATGGGTGTAGGGGGTGTTGGGGGGATAAGTCACAATTAAAAAACAATTTTTTTGGTACAGATTCTTGATAACGTGGTTCAGGCTGACCTGGAACTCGAACTTGCAGCAATCTTCCTGCCTCAGTCTCCCGAATGCTGGGATTACAGGTTTAAATCTTGAACTGCAAACCTGGCAATAGCCACACATTGTCCTTTTGGCTTCTGCTGCAGCAGACACAATCCCTGAGTGACTACCGCTGTACTGGTGTGATATCACAGAAGCCATCAGCAGTACCACCAAAGTCATGTGGCCCAGGCACCCTGGGGTGCAGATTCTGGGGCCCCTGATCCAGGCCTATGGAAACATGTTCTCTGGTAAAGAATCTGTTTGGCACTGGGCTTGGTGATGCTGTGTATACTGAGGGTTGAGACCCATATGGTAGGCTGATCTCCACCAGGGAGAGGGTGATGGAGGCTGGTACAGGCCCTGCACAGATTAGCACCCCTCCTCTGGCAGGGCTCACCACAGGTCCCAATGCAGAGGTTACCTGTGTGGGGTGAGCATAAATGGATGCATGTGCAGGAAAACTGTGGGCTGCTTGGGACAGGACACGGGGTCTCCACAATCATGGGCTTTGGAGAACCCAGACTTCGCCTGTGAGCACCATTCATACAGGCTCTACAAGATAAGCTGACCCTGGGAAGCCAGGGACAGACAGGAAGTGAAGGAGCACCCAGGGGTGGGAGCCGGTGGGGTCACCCAGGAACCTATGGACTGTGAAGGGGTCTGGGTTTTATGCTGGGCAGAGATGGCAAGTTGTCTACTAAATCTGCTCTTCAGGGCAAGATGGCTGGCAGAAGGAAGACTCCATTTTCCAGCATCCTGTGCAGCAAGGTTTGGCCATGTGACCACATCCTGGCCAATGGGATGTAAGCAGCAGAAATATGACAACACACAGGCTTGCTCTTCTTTCCAGATTCTTCTTCCCTCTGGTGCCTCCAGTGCTGGAGCTTCCTGATGATGGGGGTGACTGAAAGGAAGCTGGTTCCCTGGGGTGTCCTGAATAGCGTGGCCCCCAGCCAGCCCTGGGCAGCTTGGCCCCAGGCTCATCTTCTTGTGAGAATTAGGCACACTTCTGCTGTCATTCACTTCCCATCACATGGGTTTGTTGTCCCCCTCAGTGGGACCGCATCGTAGCTGGTAATGAAATCCCAGGACTGAGAGGCATGGTTGGGTCAAAGAAGGAGCCACACAGGCTGTGCTAGCTGCCGGGTGGGGACAGGGGACCTGGGAGCTGATGCCCTGGTCCAGGTCTGGCTGAGTCAGGCAGATTTAGAGTGTACTTGAGGCTAGAACTGGCATTGGTGGCGGGTACAGGTGTGGGTACATGTCACTTGGCACTTTCTCACGCTGGCTCCCATCCAGGTTGTGACAACTCCACATCCCTCATCCTCTCCTGCCTGCCTAGATTTGGCATGAAAGTCTGCTCCTGCTGTCCTCTAGACTTTCCTGACAGTCTTGGGCAACTTGTCCTTTGTTCTGGCTTGGCATCTTGCTCACGTTTTTCAGGGAGTCCCTTGATCCACCCCGTGGGCTGCCACATCCTTCTGGTCTCTCCAAGTGTGTAGTGGTTGGTGGCAGCTACTGGTTCCAGGCTTTTCCTGTAGACCAGGCAGCAGGCTCGACCCAGGATCTCACTGAAGCTCTGTGCTTGCAAGTAGGACTTAGGAATACCCTCACTTTACAGGGGGAAACTGAGGCAGAGGGAGGAGTGTAAGGTCATCCAATGAGTGAAGAAGCTGAGTTTGAACCCACATTTAACCCCCCCTTCTAACCACTTCTGCACACCATCAATTTACTGGCCTTGGTCTCTTAGGAGGCTATTGTTGGGCATCGGGGCTATCGACAGCTTTTTCTCTACAAAGTAGTACAGCTGTGAATGTCTTGCCATCCCTGATTTATTTTCTTTTTCTTCTTTTCCGTTGCATTTATTTACTTCCTTGGGGCACAGTACTTAGAGAGGGACACTTGTTATGTCTTGTATCTGGACCCCAAGACCTCATGGGGTCATAGGTGGGGCTTTTTGGTGGTGGTTGGATCTAGGGTGTGTGATGCTGGGATCAAGGATATGATGCTGGGATGGATTGCTGGTGTGAGTCTAGGATTAAAGCAGCCCCACCCTAGGTGTGAGTGCTGCCTGCCCTAAGGGTGTGGGTGGCCTGGATAGAATATAAGAGGCAGAAAGAGGGTTGTTGCTTGTCTCTTGTAGCTTGCTGCTTTTGCTGCCTTCTGCCTGCCATGAACAGTTTTTTCTCCTCTGTGATGCCCTTCTGACATGCCACCCTGCCTTGGAGCCAGCCAATTATGGACTGAATGCGCTACGAACTGTGAGCTAAATAAACTTTTCCCCTTTTGACCTTTAGGTGTCGAGTATTTTGTCTCAGCAACAAGAAAAGTAACTAAGCACTGGACAAAGGACATTAGGGCTGCTTGCTCCTGCCAATGGACTGGTGTCAGATGACAAGACTGTCTCCCTGAGCTAACTCTAGTTAGCCTCTCCTGTGTCTCTAAGGCCTGAACTTTGGCCTCTGCCCTTGGCTTATTGAGTTTTATTCCTTTTTGGTGGCTTAGTAGGTGTGTGATGACATCTTAAGCTATCAAGCTAGAGGCGATAGGAGCTTTTCCACGTCAGGAAAATGCTTCTCTGCCTCCCCAAGTGCAGACTGTTTATTGTCTTTGGATCCTGCAGTGTTATTGGTTCCTTATGTAATTGGCGGTGTGTAGTTTTGGTTTATATGGTTTGGAATATATTTTCCTGATATATATTTGTCATTTATGCTTGTCCCTCAGATGCTGGGTATGCCTTGGTAGATGGCAGAGTCTAAATACCTTGAGGTGGCGCCTGGTGTGTTGATCATTGTTATGTCCCCAAAGACTGGTAGTGCCCTGTATAGTGTAGGGCTCAGCACAGTTTCAATGAATGAATAAATAAATTCAGAGGAAAAACTTATACCAATATTTATTATATTTTCTGGTTAGGCAAACTTTTTTTTTTCAATATTGGTGATTGAACCAAGGTCTTTTCTTTTATTGTACTGTGTTTTAGTTTTGAGACAGGGCAACTTGTTAAGTGTCTCAGGCTGGACTTTAACTTGTGATTCTTCGGCCTCAGCCTCCCAGAATGCTGAAATTACAGGTATGTGCCATTAAAATAGCATAGGAAAATTTTTTTTTTTTTTTTGTGAGACAAAATCTTACTATGTAGTTTAGGGTGGCTTTGAACTCACTATGTAGCTCAGGCTGGTCTCAGACTTGCAGCAATCTTCGTATCTTGGCCTTCCGAGTGCTGGGAAGCACCATGCCCAGTTCCAAAACTCTTTTTTTAAAAATAGACTTTTAATTTTACAACAGTTTTAGATATCCTGAAAAACTTTCAAGACAATATAGAGAGCTTCCTTACATGCCAGTTGCAGCGGTGCACATCTGTAATCCCAGCACTCTGGGACACTGAGGCAAGAGGATCACAAGTTTGAGTTCAGTCGGGGTAATTTAGCAAATTAGCAAGATCCTGCCTCAAAATAAAAATTTCAAAAAGGGCCGCACTGCAGCTGTTCTCTTCGCTGGACTCATTAGAGGGCTGAGCTTGGATAGGTGGGGCTGTGTGGGCAACCTGTCCCCAGGTGCAGAGGGCTGCTGTCTGAGGACATTGTACAGGAACGCTCCTTATTTGCTGCTTTTCTTGCATAGGAGGCCCTTGGCCCCCCGCAGGACCTGATCCCAGAGGCCTCTTGGTCCGGGGACCAGGTAGCATCAACACCTGTACAGGCGGAGCTCGCCCTATGCAGCTGAGCTGTGTGTGGGGCTCGGATCCAGAGAACCATGTCTGGGTCAGGACCAGCTGGCCCAGGCCTGTGCAAAGGGACATACGGAGCACTGTTCTCTGCAGGGCCAGCTGTGCAAGTGACAGCTGTTCTCCTTGTCACCTGATGTGAATGAAGACATTCTGGCCTTGTGAGGTTGTAGGCAGCCGGGCCTGGTGTGGGCTCCTTGCTGGTACACAGCAGGCATTTCATAGCCCCTGCAGGTGCCCTCTGCCTGCGCCCCTGCTTCCATGCCAACTCTGTGCGGCAACACACTGGTGCCCTCATGGGTCTGCCTTCTTCCCTGGCTGCGGTGCACTCGTGCTGGGGCTGCCGGAGAGCCCCGGATGCCCACGGGGTCATGCCTTCTGTTGAAGGAGTCGTGGGCCCTGAGCCCACTCCCTTGATTCCCCGTGGTGACCATGGAGGTAACGGGGGCCAGAGGTAGGTCTCCTGATTCCCAGTGCAGGCCTTCTGGGGGGTGTCACTGCTGACATGCTGCTTGCTCTCGGGGATGCCGAAGGCAGAGCAGCCTGGCTGTGGGTGCTGGCTAGATGGGAACCTGGGCAGGAACCTGTACAGAAGAATTTCACTTGCGGATGTGGCTGACGTGTCTGTCCAGACAGATGAGGTCTAGGACAGCTCCACCTGCCCTTTGGGAGGATCCTGCAGCCCACAGGGTAGGGGGAGCCTCACCCTCGTGTCCCTCGGACAAATGTCTGGGGGACAGTGGGAGGCCGCTGGGTCCAGATGTAGCTTATCATGTATGTTCTCGGGACTTCTGGCTCTCATGACCATCATGTTGGAGAAGTGGGTGGAGATTCCTTCTCAAAGGTCTGGGCAGCCCACTGGCTCGTGGGGTGGAGCTAAGCAAAGCAGCCTCCCTCTCTGCTCTCACAGGGGCTGGGAGACCTGCCTCTCCCAGCTCCCTGGGTCCTGTCCCACCGTGGGCCACCTGGTGCCAGCCATTCTCCGATCACCAGTGCCTGCCTGACTTTTTCCAGGCAGGGTTTTATTAGTGGGCTTCTCCGCCATATCAATTGCTGCTGCCTCGTAGGACTTCCCAGGGTCTTTATCTCAGCACCGCCCGGCTAAATGAGGATAAATACTGGGCTGGGGATTTAGTTCAGTGGTTAGAGTGCTTGCTTAGCAACCACAAGGCCCTGAGTTCAATTCCCAGCACACCCATAAATGAGGATAAATACTTTAACAGGATTACATGCCGGGGTGGGTTGGGTCTCCTCTTCTGGGACAGCGCTCCCTCCCTCGAGGCCCTCCTGGCCCCATGCCTCCTGCTGGTGTGTAGGCAGCTGTGGCTAGGTGTGAGGGGCCTGAGAGTTGGGCGCCACATTGCTCCAGACTCTGGGACGGAGTGGAATGGGGAGGGAGGCTGGGGCACGGCTTGGTTAGGGCCTTTGAGGCATGGTGGGCTCCGTTAGGGCTGTGCCCATTTCCTGAGAGTCTTGGGGCTCGGCCCTGAGGGGCGAGGGGCTTCTCGCATCCCTCTCCTGCGTCTGTCTCCTGGCACAAGATTGGGGTCCTAGTAACCCATGTGCTGGGGCTGGTCACTCCAATCTCTGTCTTCTTTGCGTCTGTCCCCTGTGTGACTCATATAAGGGCCACAGTCACTGGGTTCAGGGCCCACCCAGATAATGCAGAACATCCTTAATATGTCCTTAAAGTCCCTCATTCCACATAAGTTCACATTAACATGTCTTAAGAATTAGAATGTGGCCACATCCTTGTGAGGGTCATCATTTGACTCATACCCCCATCCCATTGGCTTGCCGAATGACCCTCCTTTCCAGAAACTTCTCTCATACCTAGAATTGCCAGGCGTAAATCTTTGCCCCTTGATGCCCATCTGTGTCCTGTGTTAGTTCCTGAGGCTGTCATCAGCTGGGCATCTGCCCCATTTTGAGCCAGGGGACCTCAACAACAGCCTGCATGACGGACCCAGTAGGGGGACCCAGATCAACTCCCACAGGGACTGTCCTCCTGGTGGTTACCTGCCCATCCTTCCTGTCCATCTGGCACTCCTGGAAGCCTTCCTTCACCTGCCGTGCTGTCTGGAGCCACAGAGGGATGCTGAGTGGTACTGGCCACCTGCTGGACTCACAAAATGCCCCAGATATTTGGCACATGCTTTACTGCAGGACAGTCTGCAGAGCCAGGCCCTAAACTGTGGGATCAGAAACATCACCTTCTCTCTCCTTGTCTTATCCTCTTTCACTCCTAGGAGTCAGGGATATAAGGAGGACACTTTCTTTTTGAAGAGCACGTTTAGGTTTACAGTGAAACTGAACGGAAGGCATGGAGTTCCTATACCCCTGGTCCCCACGTGTGAACGGCACCCCATCCTTGGTATCAACATCCCCCACCAAAGCCCTGCATCTGTCGCTGCTGGTGAACCCGTCATTGTCTCGCATGGTCCATGGTCTACGTTGGGCTTCCCTCTGGGTTCTCCATGTTGGATAAAGACATGGACCCAGCATTGCAGGATCCCAGAAAGTAGTGAAATGGCCCTTCACATCCTCTGGAGGGCACATTTATTCCTGTTTCTTTAAACTGATTTCCACAAAAAGAGCTCAGGTACCACGCACTCACAAGGATAGCAACATCAAAAGCAGGAAACAGTAAGTGTGGGCAAGGATGTGGAGTAACTGGAGCCCTTGCGCGCTGTTAGTGGGGTGTAAAATGCTACAGGCTTGTGGAGCACAGTGTGATGGTGCCTCAAAAGGCTAAACACGATTACCACATGATCCAGCAAGGACACTTCTAAGTACTACTGAGAAGAGCTGAAAGCAGTGCCTGAGACACACTGGGACATCCATGTGCATAGCCTTGTTAGTCACAGTAACTCAGTGCGGGAACTAACGAGCATCCCTCTGTGGATGACCGGACATGTGTGTGTACAAGAGGAATGTCGTTGAAAAGGAAGGAAATTCCACTTCTGCTACAATGTGGATGGACATTGAGGACATAATACTGAATGAAATAAGCCCATCACAAAAAGACAAATACTGTATGGTGCTATTTATACCCAGTACCTGAGACAGTCGAACTTAGAGAGATGGAGTAGAATGGGGGCCCCTGGGGGGCTGGGCAAAAGGGAGTGGGGACTTAGTGTTTACAGAAAGGGAGCTTCAGTCTTTCAAGAAGAAAATCGCTATGGAGACAGATGTGGCGACAGCTGTATGACAATGTAAAAGATAAAAAGCACAGACTCCTGGGCCCTTTCAGAGACGGCAAGGACGTTACGGGTGATTGTGCGTTGGAGAATTCTGGATTCTGTCTTCTAGGTAGAGCTGTAGTTCCCTGCTGATGGAAGCCCCAGGAAGTGCCACGCTTCGTGTCGGGGGCTGCGAGGGACACAAGAACAAGAGAAAGTTCCTGTCCTTGTTGGAGAGTAGACTCACTAACGGAAACTCCAGTAACAAAACCTCTGTCTCTCTCCTTTGAAAAATAATTAAAAGGACTTAAAAATTTAAAAATGACTTAGAAGATAATTTAAAAATAATTTGCAATGGAAACTACAAAAAAACTGATGAAAGAAATTGAAGAGGATGCACAAAAAATGGAAAGGCATCCTGTGTTCCTGAATCGGAAGCATTAATACTGTCGAAAGAGCCATACCTCCCAAAGCCATCTACAGAACCAGTGCAACCCTTGTCAAAATACCGATCAGTTTCCTCACAGAACTAGAACAAACTACTATCCTGACATTTGTGTGGGGCCACAAAACATCCCAAAGCATTCAAAGTAATCTGGAAAAAAAGAACAGAGCAGGAGGCATAGCATGGCGTGGCTTCAGAGAACACCACAAAGCTGGGGTGATGCGAGCCGCGTGGTACCAGCACTGAACACACAGAGACCAGTGGAGGAGACACAGCCCACAGGCAAACGTGCGTCTGCAGCCATTGACTGGCAAAGGCGCTAGACACATGCGCGTGAGGAAGGCCAGTCTCAGTAGCTGTGCCAGGGAAGGTGGATGCCTGCACGCAGAAGACCAGAACTAGACTCCTATCTCTCCGCTGCCTCAAAAATAAACCCCAAATGGACTATAGACTTACATGTCTGACCTGAACTGTGGAACTACTGGAAGAAACACAGGGGAAATGCTTCAGGACATTGGAAAGGGCAAGGATTTCTTGGAAGCAAAAGCAAAAATAGATGGAATTACATCAAACTAAAAATCTACACAGCCACCATCAGGGTGAAGAGACAACCTACACACTGGGAGAAAATGTTTGCAAACCAAACACTGATGAGGGGTAGACATCCAGAATGCACAAGGAACAACACACACCTGGCAGCAATCGAAACAAAACAAGAAACCAAAACACCTGATTATAAAATGGGCATAGATCTAAATCGACATTTCTCAAAAGAAGACACACAAAGGACTGTCAGATATAGGAAAAAAGTCATCATCACCAGTTATCAGGGAATGCAAATCAAAACTGCAATGAGATACAACCTCATCCCAGCAAGAAGAGTTGTTATCAAAAGGCTACAGATAACAAGTGTTGGTGAGGATGCTGGGAAAGGAGAGACCTTGCATCCTATGGGTGGGAGTATGTACTAGTACATTAGGAGAATGGTATGGAGGTTCCTCAACATTAAAAATAGAAATACCATAGGACCCAGCAATCTCCCTTTCGTGTGTAGATTCACAGGAAATGAAATTAGTATGTTTAAGAGGCAGCACTATGCACAACAGCTAAGAAATAGAAACAGTCTAACTGCCCATCAACTGAAATATTGGGTACATGTACAGAATAGAACATGATTCAGCCATGAAAGGATAAGTTCTGTCCTTTGTAACAGGGATGGAACTGGAGCTCGTCATGTTAAAGAAGACAAGCCAGGCACAGAAAGACAAGTAGCTAAAAAACTAGAAGAAAAGATTTTGTATGTTTTACTTTAGATGGTAAATATTTGAGGAGATAGGCGTGTTTAATTTGCTTTAAACATTACACGATATGTATATGTATCGAAACATTGCATGGCACTCCATTAATAAGCACACTTTTTATGCTAAAATTAAATAAAAATTTGTACTCACTTCAGGAAACATGAGAAAATTTGGAAAAGCATAGAGAGGAAAACAGTTTCAGAAATCACAGCCTAAAGGGGGCCAGCCGGCCACCACAATGTCTGTGCAAGTTACGAACATCCCCATGTGCAGGGTGGGTGTCTTCGGTTCTGTTTTCCTTCCTCTTAACAGGGCTTCATCAGTGTCCTTTGATTAAACAGACCATCCGCATGGCCGTGGTCTGGCATGTGAAAAGAGTGTCCTGGGGGTGCCCAGGGCCTGGGTGTGTGGGTTGCAGGCCAGGCGCTTACCAGGTGGGCCCTGCAGACTTTGGGACTTTCTGGGTCCCACAAGCCGTGCTGGATGAGGGTCTTCCAGCTCCCAGCGTGACCTCTGTGCAAGACAGTGAACAAATGTATGCGGAGCGGCCCAGATGGCTGCAAGGGGCAGTGGGCGGTACTCAGTCATTATCTCTTCTCCACCCGCCAGGTACCCATTCTGCAGACCTTTGTGTGGAGTGTCTGTGGCCACCAACATACCCGCCAATGACCCTCCCTTCCGCAACAGCTCTGTCTTTCTCTGTCTTCCTCCTGGTGTCCCTTGGTGATTCCTCATGACATACGTGTCCCTCGTTATTTGCTTACAGCCACCAGCTGCCCACTGAGTGAGAATTAGCCTAAAGGTCCTGAGGCCGAGCTTGGACAATGAGGCATGGTCACCCATAGATGGCAGCATGGCCTCTGCCTCTGGGACCCTCCATTCAGCAGGGCCTGGGTGGTCTCTGGGGCCCCGGGCAGTAGGTGTGGGCGAGGCATGTGTGTGGCACCTCTGTATCCCCCGTGATTCTGGTTGGGGGCCCATTGGGAGCACAGAGAGTTCACAGCCTAGTGTCCTTTTTGCAGAGATCCTGGTTGCTTGCCACCAGACTGTGACTCGGAGCCCTGGGAGGGGCTGGATGGATGTGCACCATTGTTTAGGATGTCAGCCTGGCATGGGCCTGGGAATAGGTGTATCTGTGAGTGAGCCCAGGGTGGCTGGAGTCTGGGATGTTTTTCCGAGTGGTTGGCCCAGCCCCACAGGTCTCCCTCCTCACCTCCCTCCTGAGGTGTCATCAGCACCTCCCCATGGCTGGTGGGGCTTTGACAGGCACAGCAGGAGCTCAGCCTGTGTTCCCACCAAGGACAGACCGGCAGGGAGGGATGCGGGACTCAGGGAGTGTCAGACTCCTGCTGACCTCCAGCCCAGTGGGGCAAGAGTACAGAGCTGTATGTCACATGCCTTCAGCGGACTCTGTCTCTGCCCAGCTTGCAGGTGGCCCTGGGGTGCAGAATAGGAGGGGTGCAGCCCCCTGCACCTCGGCCTGCTGCCTCCTGGTCCTCCTCACCTGGAGGCGCTCAGTCGGGAGAAGACCACTGAGGCCCAGTTGGGCAGCCCCTCACCTTCCACCAGGGACCTTATGGCCTGTGATGGACCTCTAGCCCCCCAAAATCTTTCCTTTGGGAGGCCTCTCTGGCTAGTCCCGCTCACCCCAGGGCCAGGAGCCTCTTGCAAGAAGGAAGATGAGAAATCTGCCATTTTTGCCTCTCTTGCCCAGGATTCCACGCCAGGGTCTCCCTGGAGCAGGAGCTTTTCCCCAGGCAGCCAGGGCTGAGGGACGCTTCCCTCCTCCTTCTACCAGGGGTCAGCTCTGGACTGTCCCATGGCTCCGTCTACTGCCTTCTCTGAGACACGCTGCCTCAGGACACATGGCGGGGTCACAGCAGGGAGATTGGTCAGTGGTCTGCAGCTGGGACCAGGAAGTCACACTTGCTAGACTCAGCCTTGGGGGACAGCACGGGGCCTCGGGGTACTCTCACCCTTCCCACCTGGACCTCCACTCCGAGAGCCCCTCCGCTCCCAGGGGGCTGTCTGCGGGATTCTCCTTTTCTGTTTAACGTGCTGAATGAGAAGCAGGTCTATCATAACCCTCATTGCTCCTGGTTGAAAGCCTTTTGCTCTTATCTTCTTGGGAGTCTTGCTGGTCAGCTCTCTCTCCTGCCAGCTGTGGATTCCAGGGACACCAGGCCTGCAGTTCTGCAGAAGGGTTTTTCCTGGGAGCACTGGTAAAAACAAGTTTCCCCTCTTGCCCCAAGGCCCAGCCCAGATGTGTAGGGGGAGAGTTCAGGCTGATGCCATGCAGGGGCCCAGGCTGTGGGTGGTGCCAAGGTCCACTGCCCTCCGCAGCTCCTTCAAGCGTCTGGTCGCCTTTGGAAGGTGGCAGGGTGGGGGGGGGGGCTTTGAGGAGCAAAGGGTGAGTCAGTGAGTCAGGAGTGTAAAGGTGAAGGGCCAGAGGTGCTGTAGGTCCCTCTGGAGCAGCATGGGTGACAGGGAGATGACAGAGATGGGCCGTTATTGTGGGACCTGCCTGTGAAACTCAGTAGGACCAGCTATCTCCAGAACATCTATTTTATAGTCCCACGGATGTCTATTTGTGTCCTGATAATGAATGACAGATAAGGGATTACCTTTGGCCATGCTGGGCAGATGGGGCATAGACAGCCTGTCACTGCCTGGAGTATACCATCAGGTCACAGGACCTCATGGGGGGGACAGTGTCCCTTTGGAATGTCCCTGCGTAGAAACCTTTGTGTTGGCCACGGTCATCCCCATGGGTCATTTTATTGCTATGGCCAACAGTGTCATTCACAGCACCTGAGTCCATTCAGGGGGACGTGGGGTGAAGCTGGGATGCTGGCAGGGCCTGAGGGTGGAGTGCAGTTGCTCGGTGTCTGGAGCCTGTATTTGGGCTCGGTGTCTGGAGTCTTTATTTGGCCCCCTGTATACCGGTGTATGTGGGGTCAGACAGAAGATCCGAGGAACGAGGCAGAGGCCCTGTCCGCCTGGGCCCCTGCCCCCTGACACCAGCAGATTCTCCTGCTGGAGGCTGGAGTTGTGCCGACAGCTTCCCTTCCCTTGCTCTGTCTTGGTGGTAAAACTTTGCATTTGTCCTGCCTCAGGGGAATGTTTCCCACCTCCAGCTCTTCTGTCTTCCAGGGCCACCATGCTCTCCTTTATTGGGCGCCTACGGTGTGAAGGGCATAGGGAGGGGCATGTGTTGCTTCCGGTTATATAAAAGAACCAGGATGCAAAGGGAAGTCTGTATCCTCGCTGTACCTCCAAATTAGCTCTGGCCTAGGAATCCTTAGGGGATGGTGGACATTGAGAACCCTGTCAAGAGCACTCAGAGCCTTAGTGCCACCAGATGCCAGGAGCCCAGCACCGTCTCTGAGCTCTGGGACAGTGTGTGACCCTGGGTGGCTGGAAGGACTTGGTGTGGGAGGAGACTTTGGTGATTGCAGAAAATGTTTGCCAACTGAGAATGCTGTTTTGCCGCCCACATCTAATCTGGGTTAGATAAGAGGATGCTAAATCATCGAATCTGTATCAGTGTGGACTAAGCACCTACTTGGGGAGGGAATCACGTTCCAGCCCAGGGGTGGGTGTGGAGGGACATTGCTAGAGCCATGGTCCACTGTCCCGTTTTGCTCTCAGGACCTCTGACAATCAAGGCCACAGCTACCACTCTCCATGTAAAACGCATGCGCATGTAACCATGTGCCGATCCAAGCTTGGAGTGCTGTGCGGGCTGAGGCAACAGGGCGGTAGGCAGAGACACAGGAGCACAGAGGATGAGGCAGGGCCCTGTCTACCATGCGGCTGCTGAGGCAGGGCCTTGGGGAGTTGGCAGAGGTGAGGCAGGAGGTGGAGAGAGAAAAAACATCCTGGAGGAGGGGTGTTGGGGTGCAGTGGGTAAAAGCGGAAGCTCGCTCTCCAAAACCACAGAAAACATTCTGCTCTAACAACTAGGCCACACCTGGAGATGCATGCTCTATAAAATATCTTGAGCATCCCAAATGAATGCCAACATAATTATAATTAATTACAATCTCATTTGCATTGTGGTTTTGACACTCCCCCCACCCCCCAGGGGCTTTGGGCACCATGACAGTTCCACAAAGCTCTGTATAACAACAAACACTGCCCCTACAAATGGAAAGGAGGAAACTTAGCTCTGATTGGAGCAAATCTCTGCATAGGTTCATAGAGCTGCTTTCACCATCATTGTGGTGCATGCCTAGCAGATCTCAGGTTGAGCCCATTTCTAGCACAATGTTCAAGGAGGTCTGAAAGCTGGAACGGACGAGGAGAGATGTCCAGCTTGTCGGATTTTGGTGGGGACCAGGCGGGGATGCTCAGGTGCCCAGCACCACTGGGGAGTCACAGGAGCCAGAAAGCGGCAGCAATAGCACCATGGACTTTCCCTCTCCCAGCTCATATCCCCAAGAAAGATGGAAGGTGGGGTCTGAGGGAAGATAAAGAATGAGCCCACTTTTGCAATAAAATTTCCAGGATGCTCGATCATGTGTATGGGAGATGGGATGTTTTCCCTTTTACACTTTTAAAATGAAAAATGTGAAATACTTAAAGATGAGAGAGGAGAACACTAAACCTCCATGAGTGAGTTGCCGGATTTGGTAAGTACGGAAGAGGCCACACTCACTTCCTTCAGGGCTGTTCTCTTGTCCTTTGCTCTTCCCCTTTGGCTGAAGTACTTTCCATTCCATCCACTATAATTTCACTCTTGCGAACGTCAGAACGCTGCTTTCTCTGCGTGTGGAGCTTTGCATGTGAAAGATTACAGTTCTGTCAGCACAATATCAAAGTTAACCCAAATCCCACAGCATCCCCTGGGCCCTGTTCGGAATCAGATTTCTCTGATTGTGTGAAAGGTATCTTTTTGCAGTTGGTTGGTTGCAGTTGGGCTCCACACGAGGCCCACACAAGGTTGGGTTGTCGTGTCCCTTGCATCTTGTGTACTCTGGAGCCCTCCCCTTCTCCCTTGCTGCCTGTGCCACGTTGCAGAACCCAGACTGGCGGTCTTATGAAATGTCCCACGCGCTTTGAGTCTTTGATTTCTTCCTCATGGTGTCACTGTAGTCCCAGATCTCCTCAAAATGGAAGTTTAGCTCCCAAAGCTTGATTAGATTTAGGCTCTTTCTCTGTTTTTTTCCCAGAATACTCCCTGAGTGGAGCTGCATGGTTGCCATGGAGACACACCTGTGATGCTAAGGATGCTTAGTGGCGCTGGGGTCGCAGCCCAAGCTCACCCCTTCATGCCCCATTACTGTCCTTTCAAGAAATAATTATTTAATGAGAGGCTGCAAAGTTGCTATTTTCCTTTTTTCTTTTCTTTTTCTGTTATTTGAGAAGGGATTTTGCATGTTGCTCAGGCTGGCCTCATACTCTTAGGCTGAAGTGATCCTGCCTCAGCCTTCTGAGTAACTGGGACTTTGGGTGTATGCCACTGTATTGGCTAAATATGGTGATTTTTCTTTTTTCTTCTTTTTTTGTGGTGCCGGGGATCAAACTCAGGGCCTTGTGCTTGCAAGGCAAGCACTCTAATCACTGAGCTAAATCCCCAGCCCCAATATGGTGATTTTTCTAATGATATCTATCATCCCTCCATAGCAATTAGCTAGACTTCTTCTGCTTAAAACAAAACAAAACAAACAACCAAGCTAGCTGCAGTGATGCACACCTGTATTCCAGCACTATAGGAGGCAGAGTCAAGATCACAAGTTTGATCTCAGGCTGGGTAACTTAATGAGGCCTTGTTTCAAAGTAAAAAATAAAAACAATGGGATGTAGCTCAGTTTGAAGGTCCTGGGTTCAATCTCCAGTACTGCAAACAAACAACAAACAAACAAGCCCTTCTCTTATCAGTTAGAGTTGTTTAGCTATCCTGAAATACAGGTCAAAAATAGAAACTCTTAATTCTTTCTTAAGTGACAATTTTCAAAGTAGAGATTTGGGGCCATAGTTATTTCCAAAGAAGTTTATTTTGTGTTTGTTTTCTTTCTGTCTTTAAAATATACTTAGTGTATTTTATATACTCAGTGTGTTTCAATCAATCAGTTGTATTCACTATTCTTTTTTTTTTTTTTTTTTGGTGCTGGGGATTGAACTCAGGTGCTCTACCACTGAGCTAAATCCTCACTATTCCTTTCTAAACCTGGCCAATGATTTCCAACTTTTCCCCTGAAGAATGGCAGTGGGGTGCCTGCTCCATCAGGTAGCCCACTCACATGCTCAGGGGGGTTCTCCTTGGACACTGAAAGCCAGTAAAACTTAAAAGAATCTTAGGAAACAAAATCTATACTAATACATAAATAGCTGAGAAATAAATCAGGAAAATAATTCCATTTCTGATAGCTTCCAAAAAAATAAGCAAGGAGGTGAGAGACCTCTAGAGTGAGAGTTACCAGACACTGCAGAGAGAAAGTGAAGATGCTAGAAGATGGAAAGACCTCCCATGTTCATGGCTAGGCAGAATTAATGTTAAAGTGACCACATCACCAAAAGAGATCCACAGAGCCAACACAAGGCCCATCAAAATCCCAATAATATTCTTCACAGAACTGGAGAAAACAACCCTAAAATTTATGTGGAAACAAAAGACCAGAATACAGTGGTACTTCGGTTCATGAACTCAATTCTCTCCATGATTCTGGTCACAAACCGAACTGGACAAGAACTGAATCAAATTTCCCCCTAAGATCAACGCTGAACCTCACCATTGAATTTGATGAGTTGGTTCTCATCCAACTCGATTTATGACAAGAATAATAGAAAGAACCAAGTTCATGAACTGAGGGGCTGCTGAAGTCTTCCTAAGCAAAGAAAGTAAAGCTGGAGGCATCGCAATACCTGATTTCAAATTATATTGCAAAGTCATAGTAACAAGAGCAGCATGGTACTGACAGAAAAATAGACATGTGAGGCAAACCCTCAAAACTACAGCCATTTGACTCTGGGCGAAGAAGCCAAAAATATGCCTTGTAGAAAAGACAGACTCTCTCACTAATGGTGCCGGGAAAAGGGCATCCACTGGTAGAAGGCTAGATCCCTACTTCTCACATTGTACAAACATCAGTTCAAAATGAATCAGAGACCTCAGGAGATGAGCTGAAATTTGAAACCGCTAACGGAAAACACAGCAAACGCTTGACGCCGTAGGCGCAGGCAGAGACTTCCTGGACAGGACTCCAACAGCACGGGAAATAATAGCAAGAATCAGCACATGGGACTACATCAAATTACTGTAAAATGTTTCTGTGCAGCAAGGGAAACATCTAACGGAATGAAGAGACAACAGACAGAGTGGGGGAAGATCTCTGCCAGCTACTCTTCTGACAGACAGTTAATGTCTAGAATATATAAAGACCTCAAGAACTTAACACCAAAAATCAAATAGCCCAATCAATAAATAGACAAATGAATTGAACAGACATTTCTCAAAAGAAGAAGTACAAATGGACAATGAGTAAGTGTATGAAACAACATTCAAGACCTGTATCCCTTAGGGAAATATAAACCAAAACTACATTGAGATTCCATCTCATCCCAGTCAGAATGACTGTCATCAAGAATATAAAAACAAAAAATGACCCCCAAATGAATGGTGGGAATGTAAACTAATAAAGCCGGGATGGAAATCAGTATGGAGATTCCCCAAAAAACTAAAAATAAAGCTGTACCACTTATCGGTATATACCCGAAAGAATCAGTGGCACCATAGGGACACCTGCATACCCATGTTTATAGATGCACAATTCACAATAGCCGAGCTGTGGAACCAGCCCAAGTGCCCATTATCAGATGAGAAGATAAAGAAAATGTGGTGTATAATAGATACACGCGATGAAATATTATTCAGCTGTGAAGAAGAACAGAATCATTCATTTGAAGGAAAACAGAGTGGGTGGATCTGGAGATCTCATGATAAGCAAAATAGAGGAGCATGGTTTTCATTCTCTTTTTTTCTTTCTTTCCTTTCTTTTTCTTTTTGGTACTGGGGATAGAACCCAGGGCCTCATGCACACTAGGAAAGGGCTCTACCACTGAGCCACATGAGAGACACAGGCTTCTAGTAGTGCCAGATCCCCCACAGGGCAGTGGCAGGTGGAGGTAGGGATAGAATCCTGAAGACTAAAAATCCTTAACCCAAAACAAAATGCCTTTGGCTTTGGTCATCTCCAATATGTTCGCCAGGTGGCGCCGTCCAGTCACAAATCTGCAAGCTTTGCTTTCTGGCTTCTGACAGGGTACCTCCTAGGTTGTTGTCTCCAACACTTCGTCTGTCCCTATGTTATGTCACTGCCCATATCCTCAGCCCCGGCCCTGGGGTATCAGATCACAGGAGAACAGTCTCCCCTAGCAGGGGGCAAGCTGGTCCCCTCTCACCCAGTGGAACTCGTGGCCCTGGGCTTTCGGGTCACAGTGAGGAGGGCCAATGGGGAGGCAGTGGGCGGGCTGTTTCAGGAGCAGCATGGCCCTCATGTGGGCCCTCCAGGCCCAGAGTGGACAAGAAGCTGGAGCTGCCCGCATCTGTACACAGGCCTCATCCTATCTGGGCTCTCGGGTGCTTTGGCCCCCAGGGCCCTCAGCCCAGGACCCTGGTGGGGCTGCAGTCTCTCCAGGCCCAGACAGTGAGGGGTATGTGCGTCCCAGGGGCGGCCCTGCTCCTGATTTCCAAGCAAAAGCCCGAGAAGAGGTGAGTTGCTCAGACTGGGTTGGCTGCTGGTCCTCGGGGCTGAGCAGGGCTCCTGGTGTCCTTCTTCCCTGGGTTGGGCCCCACCAGCCCCAGGCCAGCCCATGCCCTGCACTGGCGCCCTCCACGGCAGCAATGGCAGCGAGTCCTCTCAGTGCGGGAGGACCAGGGCTGCACCAGGGCGAGGCGGGCTGAGCGGCAGTGAGGCTGTCAGGGTGGTTCCACAGGTCAGGCTGCCTGTCCCCATCCCACTCTTCCACCACAGTCCTCAGGCCCCTTGTCCGGTTCCGAGACAGTCAGTGAGGCCTTTAGCTGCCTGAGGCGCCCTGGCTGCCTCTGTGGCCCTTCCCCTTCCTGGAGGTGCCAGATGGGGCTGGTCTGAGGCAGCCTCGTCTGGCTCTGGCTCCGGTCCCCTCTCCCCACCCCCATCCGAGGGCCGGGGGAGCCAGGAGGAGGCCTGGCAGGGCGGCAGATGGTGGGCCGGGAGGAGGGGCTGCCCGGGCACTCTACGACTGTCGGGACAGATGGCAGGCCAGGTCGGGGTCCGGAGCCCGCCCATCTGCTCCAGCCCCTGCGGGGGCTTTTCCCGGCCACTGTGGGCTGAATTGGGATGAGGCCAAGGGGTGGCTGTGGCCCAGGCCTGCTCAGATCCTGTTGGGTCCCCTCTGTCTCCAGGCTCAGCGCTGGGTGTGCTCTGCCCTGGGCTCGCCTGGGTCTTCGCAGGCCCCTCCAGGCAGCCAGCTCATAGCTGGGGCTCACTGCACTGGAGGGGGCCCAAGGGTCCTGCGGGCCAAGCAGGCATGTAGCACGTCCAGGGGCAGAGCCACCCTGGCAGAGGAGACCCTCATAAATGGAGGCGCTGCCCTGCCTGCTGCTGGGAGGTATGAGGGCAGAGAAGCCCTAGCTTGCGTGTGGGACAGGGCATTGAGGGTGCATGGCTGCCTCTCAGAGGAGGGGACCCTCTCACACAGGCCCCGCTGCAGAGAGGAAGGAAGATGGGGACAGAGCTAACCGGGTGTGCTGGACCAGGGAGGATGCTGGGAAGGCCTGAGTCTAGCTGAGGTGGGGCCGCTCCCTTGGCTGCGGTCTTGAGTCCTTTGGGGCTGAGGGCTGCAGGTCTACGCTGGAGGAATGGCAAATTCTGAGTTCCAATGTTGATCATGAAAATCTCCAAAATACCCCTTTAAAATATCTTATTTCAAAGGACGTTCTCGGCAGCACCTGTTTGCTGGGGCTGCGGTTCTCTGGCGCGGGCCTCTGGCTCCTGTGGGCGGTGTGGGCTCCGGAAGGTCGCTGTGGACACTCCACGGGGGCCTCTCCAGGGGCTGGTTCAGGGCTATCCTGAACAGCGTCTCCCCAGTGCCAGCTCTGGGACTCAGGACACTGCCTTCAGGGTGAGACCGTGGCAGGGGCAGCTCTCACCATCCCCTGCCCACTTCCTGCTACCTCTTCCTGTGTCCCTCTTCAAACTTGATTTCTTGAGAAGCGTATTCTTCAGGTTCCTCTTTGCCCCTTGAGCAAGTCGCTCACCCTCTCTGAGCTTCTGTCCTGCAGCTGGGAAAGGCGCACGGTCCCCACCTCCCGGCACTGTGACGATCCGCTGGCTCCCAGCTTGTTGGGCACTGTGCCTCCTCGTGGGTGTTTGTTGTTTACTGCTAGGTTGTCATCTAACTTTATTTCTTAAATTTTGTTTTCTTGAGGTGAATTCACGTAACGTAAAAAGTGATTTTAAAGTGAGTATCTCACTGGCATTTAGTGCATTTGGAACATGGTGTGACCATCATCCAGTGTCAGAACTTCTCTGTCCCCCAGGGGTGCCTCCGCCCTCAACTGTATCTGAACACCTCTTTTGTGTGTTTTCCACTACAGTCCGGGCCCTTTCCGTGGTCCCTGCTATGCTGCTGTCTGGAACAAAGCGGCTGCCTCTTGTGATCCCTCCTATTGCACACTGCTGTAGCCTTGGAAGCCGTGCCCATTTTGGCTATGAGGAAACTGAGGCACAGAAAAACCTGGCTGTCTCTGAGCCCTCTTCCTGGGCGTGCCCCTGCCTTCCTGTCATGCGTCTCCCTGACACAGCCACTGTGGGTTGGGGAGGACTCTGGCCTGCCCTGGGCCCCCCAGCTCTCCCCTCCCCCCACTTCCTGTCTAGGCTCCTTCCTGACACTCTGCCAGCCTTGCCCACCCAGCTCCTGCCTTCGCAGAGATCTTCCAGGCTCACTGGACCCCTGAGGGTGTCCCTGGTCCCACGGGGTCGCTTTGGGCTGCAGGCGCCTCCCCGGGTGGCACAGAATCTGAGAGGGCTGGATTCCCGTTCTCCCAGGAGGAACCTGGGACCCTCAGGCCCAGAAAAGTCAGGGACAGTTAGGGGCAGCTAGCCTGGTGCTCCAGGCCATGAGGCAGGGCTGCAGTCATAACCCCCATGCTGGCTTGTAGGTTCTTTCTCCAGCACAGATCAGAGTGGCTTGGGACCCAGCAGGTCCTTGCAGGCGGACTGGCTCCTGACCCAGGTCTGTGTGGCTCCCACACCAGGCCTGATGGGACCCGGACCTGAGGGGCTGCCTGGGACCTGGACGGGGTGAGCAGGGGAGGAGACCATGCTGAAGCCCGAGGTGGAGAATGGGAGCGGTGTGGGCATCCTTCAGAGGCCTCCCTGCCTGGCCTGGCCTCATTTCCACCCTGCCCGAGTCCCCGCCGCGCTGTCTGCTGCCCAACGGACGTGTGAGTGACTGCCCCCTCTTCCCCAGTGAGGTCCTCAGGTTACCTCAAAAGCTTCTGTCAGTCCGCAGGGTCTTTGCAATTCCCGGGAACAAGGTGAAGCCGGCATGCCTGGAAGCAAGATGAGCACTTGGCTTCTGCAGGTCTCTCTCTAGCCAGCAATTTCTGCTGTGGAAACACACTACGCATGCATAGACACACATGTACACACACGTGTAAGCAGGGCACATATGTGCATGTACACACATGTGCGCATTCGCACACATGCTCAGACACATAGGATGGTAGTGGAAATATATGTTTGCTACATACCTGACTGTTGTCAAGACCTCTGCATCTGTCACCTTGCTTAACTCTCCCAGGGTGCCCGCGGTCACGCAGCTGCACCAGTGTCTGTGAGCCTGCAGGCGTGAAGGTGGAGCTGCTCCATCCCTCCTCCCAGGCAAGGCTCCTTCCCAGCAAGGCAGGACTGGACCGGAAGCAGAGCTCCACATGCCTCTCCCGGACCCTGATCCCTGCTGCAGAGAAGCGGCATGGGAAGCAGGGCTAGGAGCACCTGCCTGACCTTGCAGTGCCTGCCCTGTGCCTGATCATCACAGTGTCCTGGATTCTACAGCCTGTCCTCTGTCCCTCTGTCCCAGGAGCGCCACATCCTTTCTGTGCCTGCTCCCTTGGCTTACACCAGCCAGCACCACTGTAGCCGGACCCTGCCATGATTCCCAAGCATGAGCCCTGCGGCAGCCTTCCTTTGGTGATGTGCCACTGCCCTGCTCTCTTGGGACACCCAGCTCCAGCAGACCCCATGTCCAGGAGACTACGTGTCCAGCTGATCCCAAGCCTGGGAGACTCAAGTACCTGGCATCCGCTGCAGCTCTCTGGGGCCTCACTGAGCCCAGATCTTCTTGGCAACAGCGGGTCTTGGTTGGGGGTGTGTGTGATGGGGACTGGCTGGGCCGCCTCCTCTGGTGGAGATGTCAGCTGCAGCCCCAGTGTCCTCTACTGGGTCCTTTCTTGTCTGCCCTGGTTAACCCAGTATTGATCGCCAATCAGGCCCTTCGCTTCTGTCTCATTTTTGTGGCTAATGGCTCTGCTGCCATTGATCCGCAGGAAGGGTGCATCTTGATCAAAGCCTCTTATCATAGCTGATAGTCACAATTATGCCACCACAGTCCCTGGCCCCCGCCCGTCCTCCACTCTGCCACTCCCCACCCCTGTCTCCGTCCCTGTGTGCCACTCTAAGAGAACACCTGGGCTGGGCAGGTTAGAAGATGGGTGTTTATCGGCTCACCGCTCTGGAAGCTGAGAGGTCTGGAGTGTGGTCGGGGCTGCTCTCTGACGCCCAGATGGGCGCCTTGCTGCAGGCGTGTGGAAAAGGCCCTCACCATGTGAAACGGCCTTCAGAATGGCCTCAGTTCCAGTTTTGATAGCAACTGCTTCATCTTGGAAGTGTGGGGTAGCACAGCACCCCCCCCACCCTCTGCCTGTGTCCCTTTCTATGGCTTGCCCTTTCCAATACCTCTTCCTGTCCCCTCCCCCGCCTCTTCTCCATGCCCGTCTCCTCTCTCTGGGACACCCAGAAGGAAGACACAATGCTGCTCTGTGTGTGTCTTGTGGGGAGAGGACTTTCTGGTGCCAGGTGTGGGCCACACAATGACACTGCAAGGGGTCTGTGTCGTAAGCCTCAGACCTGCGTGTGTGGCTGGTGACCATGGGGACACACTGTTGTGTTATTAAGTAGTGCCCAGCCTCCAGGGGAAGCCTGTCCCTCAGACACCACATCACAGTGTCAGAGCCCTGTGAGAGACGGGGGAGATGCTGTCGGTGTGGGGAAGGCCAGGGCCACAGTGCCTGGATGGACTTAGCTCATCTGTAGGTCCCTCCACACCCCCTGCTGGCTCCTCCTCCTCCTTCTCCCTGCCTGGGAAAGCTGAGGTCTGTCCCATAGAGTGAGTGGAGAGTGTCACTGTAGGACACAGACAGGAAACCAACCCAGTATCTTGGGCCTCTGCTCACGCCCAAGGCCTCCCCAGACATGCCAAGGTGGAGTTTTGTGGGGGCTCCCGAGTTGCAGACCCACATGACCTTGGTTTCTGTACTCCTTGGTTTCAGCAGGGGCCCAGGCTTTGAAACATGCCAGTAACAATGCAGCAAGACTAGGACAGCTTTGGAGGCTCCGACCTCCCCACCTCTACATCCTAAGTTGGAAAACAGTCAAGGGATGGGGTGAGTGGGAGGCCTGTGGGAGAAAGGGAGGCCCCTCCCAGTAGCTACTCTGTTGGCAGCAGCATGGTGGTAAGCTGGGTCTTTCCATTGGGTCACCATGTCATTGTCAAATAGCTGAAATCTAGGGCAAAGGGTGGGGGGGCATATGGCTTCCTCAGTAATGGAGAATGGAAATGGATGTTGCTGGACATCAGAATCAGGGATCTTCCCTTGATCCCATCAGCCTCCCCTGGAGGCCTGGCTCAGTACAGGTGGCCAGGCCTCAGAGTGTCAGGTCCTGGGTACAGGGAGGACCCCAAGAAGTCCCCTTTCCCACTGTGATACCCTGGGGACTCCAAGTTGAGACCCCATTAGCTGAGCATGTGGAGCCCGCTCTGGGAGACTTTCCTTTAAAAACAGCTGACATTAGGCCTTCGCCTGCTGGCAGAGGGCAGGGTGGCTGTGGCCCCCTCCCTGGTGGCACTTACAGGCTGGCTGACGGTGGGGACCTCAGGCCACCTTGGGCACACTGTACAATGTGTACCTCTTCCCTATCTTCCCATCTCCCCCATCGGTCATTCCCACCATTGCATTCATTGGCATATATTTACCTAACTCAGCTTCTTGCAAATATCCCTTCAGCTCTGGTCCTTCTGCTGGGAGTGCAGACTGTGCCCAGGCCTGCCCTGGCCACCAGGTGTTAAATAATACAGTGAAGTCCCACGCAGGCCAGACTGTTCCCGTGTACACGGCTGCCTGCCTGCTCCAGCCCCTGGCCACCCCTCCTAGGGATAGTCCGCCACCGGGCTGGAAGGAGGAGATCTCCATGGAGGGGCTGGAGGCATGGACAGGCACAGGGTTCATGAGAAACGGATGCTTAAAATAAATTCCCAGAGTGTCCCACATACTCTCCAGCAGCAAGCTGCAAGGACTTTTGAGAAAAGAAACGAGAAAAATATTTAAAAATGTATTGTTGCTCTATACTTTAATTGCATTGGCTAAAATGTTTCCTTCTTGATGGGATTTTTGGGAAACCATTTTGCGCCCTCCCTCTGGAATTGTTGCCCCAGCCCCTGGGGGCTTCACCCTCCCACAGAAAACCCTGAATAGAACCCTTCTGAACTGGCCCAACCTGATCAGTTGCAAGTGAATTGCCGCTCTGACTTCCAGAAGTGTCTTCCTGAATGCCCACCACTTTTCAGGTGGGCAAGAGGGGTTGCATGAAGCCCCTGGGTCATCCAGAGCCCTCTGTGCTCCCCAAAGCTGAAGGGTTCATTGTCACTGTTCTCTTATTATTCCAGGGGGACCTCACCCCTGGGAATCCTGATGACAGTGAAGAGCTGCGAGGGCTCCCAGGCACTCTGCGCCTCTTTGAGGTTCCCTCGTTCCCATTCAGGGTTCACTTGTTGGTGACATTCGGCAGTGGCCACACAGGGAAGGAGCCTGCTCGGGTGTCCTCCCCACAGCTGCTGGCTCCCTGTCTGGCCTGTGGCCTCTGCCCAGGTCCCTGATGCCTGCCTGGCCCCTCAGAGAAAGGCCAGGTTTAGCTCCGGTACCTACGTTGGGGTTTTCCGTGAGACTGGGAATGAAACACCCCTCGTGCTGCTTCAAACTCCAGCAAAACTTTTACTCTGGAACCGAACGACAGAGTGGCCCCAGGACTGCAGAGGGCTGGGTGTGTGGCCCTGCAGGAGGGAGGATAGTCCTTCTGTGCTTGGGTCCTTCCTTTCTATGTCGTTCCAGCCGGAGTGGTCCTTACTGTGAGCGTGGCTGGTGGCCCAGGCCTGGCAGAGGCCATGACACCCTGTGGCTGCAGTAGCAAAGGACCCCAAGCTAGAAGGCTTGAAGCAACAGCGACACCTTCCCTCAGCTCCGGAGGTCGGAAGTCCGATGGCTGTGGAGGCTACTGGGGTGGGGCTGGGTCCTTCCTGCCTTTCCCCACTTGTTGAGGGCTTTCGGCGGAGTCACTCCAGTCTCTCCTCCACCATCACTTGTCCTTCCTCTGTGCCTGCATGTGGCCTCCTGTGTGCCTTCTCTCTTTTTTTTTTTTTTTTTTTTGGAGCTGAGGATTGAACTCAGAGGCTTGTGGTTGCAAGGCAAGCGCTCTAACCACTGAACTAAATCCCCAGCACATGTGTGTCTTCTCTTATAAGGACACTGTCATTTGGATCCAGGACCCCCCCTCCCCATAACCTCATCTTCTCCGATGACATACATCTGCAAGGATCCCATTCTAAGCCAGGTCAACCTCTGAGCAAGGGCTGAAGGTTTCCACAAATCTTTTGGTAGGTGACACAATTCAGGACTCCCTAATCGAAGACTCCCACGGTACTGGGAATTGTGAGCCAGAGCTTGGGTGGTCACGTGCCTTTCAGGATGGAGGAGGCCTGGCTGGGGACTGCAGGCAGGGCAGCGTCTTCCTCCATCTCTTTCTCCTCTCTGTTGTCCCTTGCACTTCCCCGGTGGGTGGCTGCTCAGTGCCTGCAGTGACCCCCATACCATGGGGCTGGACTTGGGGCTCAGTTGTGATATCCTGTCTGTACAGTGGGAGGCCTGCCGGCCCAGAGGCAGGTCCTAAGCCAGACAGAGGGAAGTGAGGCTCCAGGAGGTGTGGACCTGACAGTGCTGGGGGTCCCCAGTTCAGCCTCGTTTCTGGGTGTCTCTGGATCAAGTCTACGCTGGACCTGTGGACTCCTTCCACAGGGTTGGAGAAGAACAGAAGGCAGAGGCAGGAGTGTCTGTCCCTTTTTCTTCCTGCCTGCCTGACTGAACCTGGTTGTCTTTCCTCCCCTTGTTTGGTCTGAGATTTATACCAAGGGCTCTGCTGGTCCTCAGTCTTTGATCTCAGGCTGAATCACACCACTGGCTCTCCCAGGCTCTGTCTGCAGGCTGCAGCTCCTGGGACTTCTCAGCCTCCACTAGCGTGTGAGTCAGACCTTTCTACTGAGCCCGCCACCCCAGAGCTGGCTCTGTGCCTCTGGAGAACCCTAATACAGAAGGCCGGCGATGAATCCCAAGTCCCAGAGTGTGGGTGCCTGCCGGCAGTGGGGCCTCCTACGCACCCCTTCCTCGTGCCCTCCTGGAGGATGATGAGAACCAGCAGATGGGCTCCCCAGAGGGTGAGGTGGGGCAGGAGAGTGGAGCAGAGTGGAGCAGGGAGAGAAAGCGGAGAGGGAAGAGTGGGAGGGGGAAGGGGAGGGGCCTTCGGTGGGAGGCGGCCCCACACCATGCCTCCCCTTACCGCTCTTTTCCCTTTGGCTCTCTCTACTTTTTCTCTCTTCTAGCCCCATCTTTTGCCTATTTTCCTTTTTTTTTCTTTCTCCTTTCTTCCTTTTCCCCCTCTTCCCTTTCTAATTCTCCTCCCTATTGAATATTATTTTTTTTAACGTAGTATGTATGATACCTTTTTGTCCTTATTTACACTTATAGTTTCTCATATCAGTAGCCCCATCTTTTGAGAGGTGGTTGCAGTTCTCTTATCAAAATCAATTCTGGAGCCAGGCATTGTGGTGTAGGTCTGAAATTCCAGCATTTCGGAAGCCTGAGGCAGGAGGATTGCAAGTTTGTTTCCAGTCTAAGCAACTTAGCAAGACCCTGTCTCCAAATGAAAAAAAAATTTTAAAAGGGCCAGGGATACTGCTTAGCGTGAAGGCCCCAGGACTAACAAAAAGTTTTTGTTTTTTTCTTTCTTTTTTGGAAAATCAGGCTCTGTGGTAGCCGACTGGAGAGAGGCCCTCCTGGCCTCGAGAGAGGCTCTGTGGCAAAGACCCAGCGCAGCATCTAGGAGCAGATGACCCCGCCATAGGCCAGCAGGAGTAGGGGCCTTGGGGAGCTTGCACTGGCCCTTCTGTCAGCCCCCACGGGGCCACACCCTGGCGGCTGCAGAGTCCTGGCCTGTGCCACCCTGAGGCAGAGAGCTGTGGCTGGTGGGCTCCTGGCCTTTAGGGACCCTTGATGTCACCTGTGCTGCTTGGACAATGTGATAGGGTGACTCTGCTCCCAGACAGAAACGGCCCCCTCCCACTTGTCCTGCCTCGGCTCCCCTTGAATCAGCAGAAACCCGAACCAAACTCCACCAGCAACAAAAAGAAACAGATTCATGGGTCATTTTAGATCTTCATTTAGGAGGCAAAATGGATCAGTTTCTCCCTTTGTTCTCCTGCCCTTGGGACCTGAAGTGGCGTGAGGCAGGAGGTCCTGGGAGGGTGCTGGGCGGGGGATGCTGCCCACAGCCCCGGTTTTCCCTGATGGTGGAGAATTCAGTGTTAAGGAAGAGCTACTGTCCCCCTTATACACCTCATGTCACAGTGATGTTTGGGGGTCTGGAGACGGGAGGGACTCGAGGAGGCGACAGTGTAAGTGGGTCAGGAGCCAGGTGGACAGCTTGAGCTCTGTCCCCTCTATAGGCGCCTGCCGCACACTCTCAGGAGACTGTGGGGATCCTGGCTGAGGCGAATAGCGCCTCACATCCTCAGGCCAAGGCGGGTGTGGTTGCGTTGGTGGGGTTGTGATCTTGTGGTGCCCTCATCGGCCACATAGTCCTGGAGTGGTGCTGGGTCTTCCAGCTTGCTTCCGGCAATGAATCCTCCTGACTGTGCCGGCTGCCATTTGGCAGTCCTGCAGAGCTGGGGCCTTCAGGGGACCATGGCCCTTAGACCACCAGGCCCCTCCCCTGTGGCCAGAGCAAGCCCCAGCTGCAATGGGGCTGACACAGTTGCAAAATGAAGGCCACAACAAGTCTGCAGGAATTTAAACCAGAAACTCCAAGCCCAATGAACACGTGCACTTACTTACCATTGTCCGTGTTGCAAAGCACTTTGGCATTGTAAGCCCTCCGCGCCCGCCCTGGAGTCTGGTGGACGCTGCTCAGTCTGCCACCTGAGCACATGGAATCTGGTGGCTGCCGCCCTGGGCTGCCACCTGAGCAGGGTTACAGGGTTTCTTGGAGCCAGTGGGGAGAGCAGAGCGCAGGACGGATTGGGTCTGGAGGACACCACCCAGGGGACTGCAGGATGCAGAGCTTGGGTGTGGTCTGACCCAACGCAGTGTAAGGTGTGCAGGCTCCTGGTCCTCTGTGTGTGTGTGTGCGCGCGCATGTGGATGCACCTTACTTCTGTTCCTGGGCACTGTGGAGTCTTCAGGAGAGGCAGAGGACAGCGGACCACAGCCTGGTAGAGCAGACTTGGGTGTTCCTGGTGTTCAAAGGGGACCCTGAGGGCAGCGTGTGGGCCCCAGCCAGGCCCTGGGGCAGGACTCTGAGGGGCAGGATCCTCCAGGCCGGGCTGGGGATCAGGGGCTGCTCACCCCACAGTGTCCTGCGGGGAGCTGTTCACACCTCATGGGAGGCCCGGCTGGCCCCCGGGGCTGCATTTAGCCAGCACTGGGGGACAGTAGCAGGGCTGTCTGGGGGCCTTGATCACCCTGGCTCCTTTTCTTTGCTTGCTCTGATTACTGCTGGTCCCATCCTGGGTCACACAGGCCCTGTCCGTGAGTTCAGGGGTTGCTTTTGCGCCTTCCTACACAGCTCGTCATCTCCTCGCAAGGCTCTTGAGGGAATGTGTCCTGACGCTGGTGCCTTAGCCCAGGCCCCTCCTCTCCACAGCCAGCCTTTGGGGCCAGCTCTCACTGGTCCTGAACACACACATGCATATGCATGTGCATCCAAGCATGTGCACAAGCAGTGCACACATGCACGCACAAGGAACACATCTGAACATATATGCACATACTTTCACATGCATGCACACACAGGTGAGCATGCATACATATGCACACACAGGAACACATTTGTACACACTGGTGCTCACACACTTGCACATAAGTTCACACTCACATAGAAGTGTACACACACAGGTGCCGACAGACCCAAGAGCAGGAGGGGTAGTTCTGGTCTTGGAGCTGCAGGGCAGCCCTCACCCTCAGGATCACACTCCCTCCTGTGCACGGGCAGCTGCCCCTCACACCTCAACTCTTGCGTGGAAATCAGAGAGCCTCTCTGGCCTCTGGCCTTCCTGCTGTCCCTCCTGGCCTGCACGGGGAGCCACGCCATTTGAGTGGGCATGGGAGGGGCAGCCCAAGGGACCACTCGTACCAGGGGAGGACCCACACACATGGACACATGGGCACCAACCGCCGGGGTGATGGCACCTTGGCAGGGGGAGGCACAGGTGCCTGGGATGTGGCATAAGCTTTGTAGACTTGATGCAAATTCCAGAGGCCCAGGACCTGTCGGCCCCTGTCATACGCGCACATGTGTGCACCACATGTGTGTACACACGTGCACACTCAGCTACTCATGGACAGCAGCACTGCCTGGCTAGTTACCAAGATCTGTGTGGGCAAAGGCGACCATAGAGCCCACAATACCAAAGCTATTTCTTGGAACCAGTTGGATCAATTGTCCTTTGAGTGCAGGGAACCTGAACCGAGCAGGGGAGGGGCTGAGGGCCTGGGTCACAGGCGGATGAGGGCAGGTGTATCGCAGTGGCCCCTGGGGCTGGCGCATGCTCTGCCAGCCAATGGGACCACGGAGGAGGAAGCTGGCATCTGTGCAGTGCACATGAGGGGACTGTACATGCATGTGCATGTGCGTGCTGGGGTTCACACACACATCATTGTGTTTGTCTGCCTGTGTCGGTTTTGGGTACCTGTCAGGCAGCAGCCTGCATTATGCACGTGGGGATGAAACTTTACAACCTGCCATACACCACCTGATTGGCGTTCAAGCCTCTCACCAGCAAGGCCACTGTCATCTCCCTGCCGCGTGCTGTCCTCAGAGGCGCCGGTGGTCTGCTGCATTCCAGTCCCTGCTCAGTCCCTGACTGGTGAAGGACCAGGTCCTAAAGTTGGACGGAAGAATGTCTTGACTTTGAGTCTGCCCTAACAAATTACTACAAACCCAGCAGCTTAAAACACCACACGTGTATGACTGTGCAGTCTGCGGGATGGACATGGGTCTCTCTGGGTGGATGTCAAGGGGTCAGCCGGGCTGGCTCCTTCTGGAGGCACCAGGGAGGATCTACCTCCCTGTCTTTTCCAGCTGGCAGTGGCCACCTGCGCTCCTTGGCGCCTGGCTGCTTCCTCCAGCTCCATCCTCTGACACCATTCTGACCTCTCCTGCCTCCTTCTTCTGCTCTGAAGGACTCCGTGATTACTCTGACTCCTTCCCTGAGAAGCCAGGAGACTCTCCCACCTGGAGGAGCTCACCTGAGTCTTCTCCACAAAGTCCCTTTTGCCTTGCAAGGTAATGTGTTCCCAGAGGTTACAGCTCACGGATCAGCAGCAGGGCCTGAGGTTAGGATGTGGACTCCCCAGGGGCTTAGTCCACCCACCCCATAATCCTAAGGGAATCAAGAACCCCGAAGGCTTGTCTCAAAACCCTTATCTTTCTACTTGAATAGTTTTGCATCTTGACATAATTATGCAAACATTCTATTTTGATGAACAGTTTGGCAGTAACACACATACAGTGAAGAGCACGCAGTTTTGGGGACAGTACTGGGGATTGAACCAGGGGCCTTCAAACTGAGCTACAACCCCCTCCCCTTTTTATTTTGCATCTGGATTTACTAAGTGTGTTAGTTAGATTTTCAGAGCCAATGGTTTTAAGAGAGCAGATTTAATGGAGGACATTTATAATATTCACCCAGAAGCCAAATGCAGAAGGTGCCGATTGTCCATCTAGGCCCTGGAGACCCAAAAGATTCAATTGGAGGGCTGGGAGCCCACAGCACTGTCTCACGTACGTCCATGTCTGCGCATGATGGCTGGAGCCAGGATACGATGCTCACAGCAGAGATGACAACCAGAGCTCTTCTGAAGCAACAGCAGCCATCCTCGACGACAGCAAGGCCCCGAGCTCCTTCCTCGATGAGGACAGCCGAGCCCCCTCCGGAAGAACCAGCCGCAGCAGAGCTTCTCCTGGGGAACAGCCCGCCAACTCACTACGGCTCCCACTCTGCCTTATGTTGCATTAGCAACAACCCTCAGGTGGATCTCGTACGTCCAGCATCACACCAACTCAGTCCAGCTGGGCGTTCTGGCTCACGTTGACCATATTAGGTCCACCACACTAAGTCTCTAAGTTGCCCAGGCTGCGTTTGATTGTAACCCTCCTGCCTCCGCCTCCCAGAGTGCTGAGATTACAGGCACACGTTGCTGTGCCCAGCTGAGCATACACCTTATAGGTCAGGCTGGCTGCGTTTCCCATGGCACCCCAGAGTTTCCTCTGTGTCCTCCTGGAGTTACCCCTTGTGTGGAGGCAGCAGTTGGTTTGTTCTCTCCCTGCACATCTCTGTGCTTAGAGGCTGAGGCTCAGGGCCTTGAGTTCGGACTGACTTCCCTCAAACCTTCTTCAGCTCCTCCAGGTCTGGGGCCTGCTGGGGTGCTTCCCGTGGTGCTGTGTGACTGCCCCCCCGAGCATGGCCTCAGATGTCCCAGGAACTCCAGGACCTTACTGATGGGGCTGCCGTCTCCTCTACCGCCCTGCCCAAAGCAGGTGGATGAGTCCTGCGAATTCTGTGCTGTGCTTGAAGATCCTGTCGTCTCTGTAGATAGACCCTGCAGACACGGCTGTCTAGGGTGGTATCTCAGGTTGGCCCTGTACATCCGTAGATGGGATCACCAGTAGATGGGTCCACATGGTCTGTCTTCTTTGGTGTCTGGCTGTGAGGGACTCACCCAAGCTCTCCCGGAGATGGAGTCCCTTCCGTTGGTGGCTGTGTGAGGACTCTTTGTACAGCTGTTTACAATTCACCTTCACGTGTTGCCATGATGGATGTTTGAGATGCTCCCAGATTCTGTGGCTGTTATGAACACCACTGCCAGTGAATGTCCTGTGTCTGCTCTGGGTGACCACAAGCGCTGAACTCCTAAGGGCAGGACTGTTGGAAGAGGGGATGTCAGTTCCAGCCTATGCCCCCAGGCCCTTTACAGAATGTTCCTCAGTGCCCCTACCCAGTGGTCAGGGTGAATTTGTTGCTTTGAGTTCTCGCCAGCACTTGCTATGGTGAGTCTTTTTCATGGCACCACTCTGTGGGCATCTTCTGTTCTTAAGGCCCTTGGAGAGGAACTTTCCTTGGAAAGGTTTTGTCTGAAGGATTTCACTTGATATTATGATCACCAAAGTCCCCTCATGCTGGTGTTTCCTCTTATTGTCATCCTTCTGAGTCCTAGCTCTGAGGTTGGAGAAGGCTCTTTGAGTCTCCCAGCTCCACCTGCCACCAGTCCCCTAATTTTGCCTCTGAGCTGCTCTGCCCACATCTGCCTGACCCTCCCCCAGGTCCCCCAATTTTGCCAAGATCCTTACGCCCTACTCCCCACTTTGACTTTGCAACAAGCTGGCTACATCCATCCTTCTCGAGGGAGTGCTGTAAATGTGTTTTAATTTAAAAGCATAAAGTAAAACTATGTGAGCACAGGTGTCCTGAGCCCTCAGCACCTCAGTCTGGTTCTCAAGGCCAGCTGAGACCTTGCCACACGTCCTCCCTGTGGCCAGCCTGGCTTTTCTGTGTCTGTGCTGTGACCATCCTGGTCCACATGCTCCTGATATCTCCCTGTTGATGGTGTTGTTGAGAGCCAGTCTCTCAGCCCTGGAACTCCTACCTTCCCTGACGCCCAGCATGTCTCAGCTCAGGTTGTGCCTCCTACAGGAAGCTTTCCTGGGTAGCCAGGTGAGCAGGAAGTGCAGGGGGCCCTTCTGGTGGGACTACAGAAATATTTCTGGAGGTACATTTTCTGGCCGCTCCTACTGCTTTTGACCTTTCCAGTTTTTTTGGTCATTGGCCTCCCAGCGAGGGGACGGCTGGGGGGTCTGGGGGCCTGGAGAGGGCAGGATCAAGGCTGAGTATGGAGCTTCTTGCAAAGCTGGTCCAGATGAGTGTGGACTGCACTGCTTGAGCCCAGGTATGTGCCCGGAGCAGGGCACCAGCTGGCTGCGGCTGTGCAAGTCTCCTGGCCCACCTAGAGAGAAGGCTCTTAGGAGATTGGTCCAGGGCTTGTTCACCCCGAGTTTCCTCACAGGGATCTGCAAGGGGTCCAGGCAGGAGCCTGCGACCAACACTGCTGGACAGGCATAGGGTGAGGAGCTGGGTCCCTTCTGGGGACTTCACTGACTTTCCTAAGGTACGCCTCCCAGAAAGTCCGTATGCCATCTGAGTTGGAGGCCAGTGCCGGGGCCCAGGCAGCGCTAAGGGGTGAAGGAGGAATAGAAGTCAAAGAGGAGGGAACTGACTGGTGCAGAGCCCAGCCTCGGACTTGTGTGTTTGTTGGGGTGAAGCGGAAAGTCTGTGAATGTGTCCCCAACTGAGAGGCAAGCACGGGGCCCAGAGACCCACTAGCTGCTGCATGAAGCACCTCCCATGTGTGTGTAAAAGGCCACGGTGTGCGTGGGGTGCATGGTCTCTGCCCTGCATCATTTAATCTGTATGCACCCCCCCACCCCGGAGCAGGTGCCGTCATCACTCCAGACTTGCAGATGAGGAAAGTGAGGTCTGGAGACACTCTGGGAGCAGTTCCAGCTGCCCAGCCGGGAGAGAATGGTGGGCTTGAACTCAGCCTGTGTGTGTGGCAGCGGCCCTCTGACCAGGCACAGCTCCTGGGTGTGGTCACTTGTGTGAGCAAGAACTGAAGAACATCGTATTTATTTTCCTGGCAAAGCATCTTTTTCTTGCTGCTGTTTTTAATTTCCTGCTTTCCCTAAGGAAGCCTGTGGGCCATCATCTCGGAGTGTCCCCTCGGCTCAGGGGCAGTGGCCTTGGCCGTCCGCTGCCCCCACAGTCGAGCTTCCTGGGTGTGCAACCAGCCCCAGGAGGCTGCTGTCCAGCAGGACTGCCCGCCAAGCGCAGGCTCCTTCTTCACAATGGGAAGCAGATTGCCCATTAGAAGGCAAATCTTTATTTCAAAAGGTTGAATAGGATGCAACTTAAAAAAGGGTTTCCAGCTGGCTAAATTTAGGGCAAGGGATGAGGTCCAACCCGAGGAAGCTTGCTGGCTGCGCGCCCACCCGCGACAGCCTCTTGATGGGGAGCGGATGTGGTTCGCCTTCGCGCCTGCCTCTTGGTATTTTTTCCCCTTTTGAGTTCAGCAGATAAATGCTGATGGTGTGTTGGCCGGAGCAGCAGAGCTGTGCTTACTTAAAATAGTCTGTTTCAGCGGGGTGGTTGCCAATTCAGGGTGGCTTGGGCCCAGGGACACCCAGGGAGGCCATGGCGGCTGAAGAGTCTCTGGGGCCCTCGCCAGCCCCTGATAGACCCCACGGCAAAGCCTCCAGGCCTCTGGGTCAGGAGGATCCCTGGGGTGGAGGGGCTGCTCCTTGAAGGGCTGCAGCTGCAGTCACCCGTTGTGCCCTGGTGTGAGAGTGAGGATGCTGTCTCCAAGGTGGTGACACTCTGCTATGCAGGGCTGCTGCTGTGGGACCAGGCAAAGGCCAGCTTGGAGGCCCAGCAGAGAACTGGGGCCTTGGGAACCCGGACTTTGGGCAGCACTGAGGCTGTGTGTATGCACATGCATGTGTTCTGTGTGTGGGGGGCTGTGGGAGATGCAGGGGGACTTGGGATTGAGGGTCTCACCATCCCAAGACCTCAGGAGTGACACAGGGGAGAGGAATCCTGTTGGGTGTTGGGTCTATGAAGTCCCCAGGGTGGCTAGGGTCTGAGGGCTTCCACGGCCTCCCCCCATCCCCAGGCTGCTGAGGGGCAGCTCTGCTAGGCGCTGCAGACCCCGGCCACGAGACCCAAGCTCAGGTCCAGGGAGGGGCTGGGCTCCTGCCAATCTCTGTAGAGCAGCCACGTCCTCTCCTGGGCCCACTCTCCTGTCACTGCGCCTGGCTTGGAAACAGCAGCCCAGCGCAGTTCCGGCAGCTCCTCCCCTTCTGGTGTCAGCGTCAGGCCCACGGCAGACAGCCCTGCAGATACGCGGCTGAACCTGACCTTGCTTGCTTGAAGCTCCAGGACCTGGCACATGAGATGTGTCCCAACCCCACTCAAGGTGCCTGGTGACCCTGGGCTTTGTGGCTGGAGATCTGGCACAGGACATGAGGGCCACACGACACGGGGTCCCAAGGCCGACCCTTGGTGAGGGAGCTGGGTGTGTCTGTTTATCTGCGGGGCCACCACACGGCCTTCTGTACTCTGTGGTTGTTTCCCTTGAGGTCTGAGGTACCTGAGCCCCAGTCTTGTGCAAAGTGACGGAAGGAGGAGGCCGTGGGAGCTGAGATTCAAAGGTCAGGGATCAGGCCTACGTTTGCATGGTGGGGGTGGTGCTGGGCTGAGACCCACAGCGGCCCCATCCTGTGAATGAAAGACAGGCTTTTCCTTTCAAGGACAGCCCACACCAGGGTAGGCCGGTGTCAGCTTCAGGGCTGGGTGGGCTTGTGCCCTCTGCTGGGGAGATGGGGTCTGAGGAAGAGGGCCAGTGGCCGGGGTCCTTGGATTCAGGAGTGTAGCACTTGTGCATCTGTGGTCCATGGTAGATACTTTGAATGGGAATCCAGCAGGGCAGCTTTAGAATATGAACCTGACAAAGAGGATATTACTGGAGGTGCTGGACCACCAGTGTGGCTTTTCCTGAGAGCCTGGGAGTCTCTTCCCCTTGACGCCAGCTGTCCCACACTGCGTCCTTCCAACAGGTACTGGCTGCATGTCCCTATTCGGTTCCTCCTCTCTGCCTGGAGTTAGTTGGGCCTGGGGGAGGACTCAGTCCTGTGGGATAGACCCCTTCCACATGGCAGCTGTTAGTATGAGTCACATGCTTCTGGCCAACCAGTGAGTGTCAGTCCCTACAACCTCCTCTTCGGGTGCAGCTGTCTGCTGGGGTGACTCACAGACCCAGAGAAGGTGCTCTGCTTGGTGTACCCTAAAGGACACAAGTGAGTAAAGAGGGGAGAGGTTCACAAGATGGCAGTCTTCTGTCCTGGAGGACTTGGGTGTGTGTCTTCCCACTTGGCAGTTCTCCAAGCCCACCACCGGGGGTCTTGATGGTGGCATCACTGTGTACGGACACTTGAATTGGAGGTGTTGGCCGGTAACTTGATCTTCAGCTCCTGTCTCCTCCTGGAGAAGGGAGTGTCTCAGCCTTCTACTCAAAGCTGGGTCTTTTGGAGACCAGCCCCTACTCTGAAGCTACTGAGGCCCTTCCAGTATTTGCCTCTGCTTTGGGGGACATGATTGGCCCCTGTTGCCCAAGTCAGTGAGAGGGTACTTGGCTGTGGCCTGTGACTCTTGGTGGGTGTTCTTGGGATGAGTACTGTCACCCTGTGGGCACTGTGGGTACAATTTCCTTTCTTCTCCTCCTTACTCATCAGTCCACCTCTCTCCTGCCCTCCTTCAATTCTCTCTCCCCTCTTTCTGCTGTAATCTGTTCTCAAGTTTGAGCTCTCTCCCTCTCTCTTCTCTTCCTCTCCCCTTCCCCATTCTCCCTCTCTCCCTTTCCCTCTTTCTCTCTTCTTGTCTTTCTCCCCCTCTGTCTTTATAACTTACATGCTGCAGATCTTTGCTTTAACTTTGATAGTTAATCTTGACTGTCAGTGTGATTGGTTTAGGACAGCTGCCTTCTGAGTGTGTCTGGGTGGATCATGAAGGTGCAACTTTAGGGACTAGATTTGGTCCCTGGCCTCTTCCTCTCTAGCTCCTCTCTTGCCCTCTGCTTCCTAGCTGCCAATTGGTGAGCAGCTTTCCTCTGCCAGCCCCTTTCATTGTGATGTTTCTGTCTTGTAGCCAGCTGACCATGGATTGAATTCTCTGAAACCATGAGCCAAAATAAACCTCTCATCCTTTAAACTGTAGGTGTTAGGTATTTTGTCCCAGAAATGGGAAAATGACTAAGACAAGCCCCATTTAACTCTGAATCTACATCACTGGGGAGGTTTGAATCCCACAAGGAGGATTCTTTCACACACAGAGGTCTATTGTGACCCCTTGGAGCCCAGATCTTCAGTTGCACAGGATCAGATATCTCCTGTTCAAAAAAGAATCCTGATCAACTGACTTGAGGGTGCCTGGAAAACCCTGGTCTGCAATTCCTGAGAGGGTAGTAGTCACAATGTCATGCACTAGCTGGTCAGAGGCCACAGAGGTGCACACAGCCCCACTTCTCTGCTTTCCTACTGAGTAGGAAGGAAGCCCATCTCCCTCTCAGAACAGATATGTCAGGAAACAAGAAGCCCATCTGAGCCCCGCTCTCTGGCCCTCAGTGATGCCTGTCCCCAGGGGTGGATACCAGCTTGCCTGCTTCCTGCAAGAGTAGCTTTCTGAGCTACATCAGCCCTGTGAGGTGGTACCTCTTTTTGCCAGGGGCACTGACATGCAGGGCTCTGTTTTCTGCCGTCTCCCACCCCAGGCCTGGCTCAGCTCTTCTTAGCACCCTGAAGGGCTGAGACCAGTAGGTTCCAGTTTGCCTGGAACTTTCCTGGTTTGAACACAGAGTACATTACACCTTATGGAGCCCTAGGTCCTGGGCACAGAGGGAGAGCTGCTCACTCACTGCAGCGACTCATTCATTCATTCATTCATTCAAAATACATTTCTTTGGTGCTCAACCCCTTCGAGTGTGCATCTGTGTATTCTGCTGCACAGGGGCCCCCTTCCTGCCCCTTCCTGGCTTCCAGCTCCTAGAGCCTCCAAGCCTGGGGCTAGGGTATGTCTGACATGCCTTCCCAGCCTACCTGTCCCCAGCTGTCCTGCAAGGGAGAAGCAAAGCCACCTTCGCACCTGCCGGCCATCCGCTACTGGCTCTCAACTAGGCCTTTTAATTTTGGTCATTTGTCCCCTTTTAGAAAGTGTGCTCAGCTGCCACCTTAGAAAAGTCTGGCAGCAGGTGCCTTTGCCTGTCTCGGGGCCCCCTCAGCCGGTGGGAGGAGACCACTCCCATGCTGAACTAGGGGACAGGGTAGATGTCCTGGGGTAAGCCTGCCTTTCCACACAGTGGGGAGACAGCCACATGGGTGGGGAGCTTTCCTGAGGTTCAAAGGCATGACTTCATTCATTCACTCAGAAAACACGTCCCCAGGGGGCGCTGTGTTCCAGGAACTGGGGTAAGGGTTGTGCGGGTTCAAGAGGACCATGACGGGCCACCAACAGCAGGAGTCTGAAATCCAGGTGAGGACAGAGGATGAGTATGCACAGTACATTGACTGAGTCAGGTTCCAGGAGGCTGCTAACGAGGTTCAGATTCGGTCAGGAGACTACAGTTGCAATGACAAACACACAGGCAGGGGGCCGGCCTGAGCCCAGCCAGGCGTGATCCAGGTCACCTGCAATGCACCCAGAAGCAGAGCTGAAACCTGCCTGCAGTCATGTCAGCATGAGGATGAACATTATTCTGGCCCTTGATGTTACGCAGCATCGTGTGTGGTAGCTGACTGATATGCTGGGTCCAGAGGTGGGCAGGGTTGAGAAGTTGGTGTGGAGGAAAAGGTTGAGAGAGTTTAAGGGGCCTGAAGTTGGGACTCACTGGGGAGGAGAGCAAGGTGGACATGGGGCTCTTGGGTGTGGCCTGTAGAGTCATGAAGAGAAGGGGTCAGCAGGCCAGCTGAGGGTGGGAGGTGACAGCGATGACCAGAGAGGATGAGGCCAGGGTTGGAGCAGGAGGGGACCAGCTTCTCCCGTCACTGGTTACCAAGATTCACAGCCAACCTGAGTGTCATTCTTCCAATGAAAGCAACGACTGGCCTGGCAAAAAGCTCCCAAATGTACCCATTACGGCCCGCTGCAAGTGTTAATTAGGGCTTGTTAACTACGTGTGAGCCCTGGGCAGCCCGAGGTGTGGGCGCTGGCTGTGGGGAGGACTCTGGGAATCTCTCTGTTGGCCTGGAGGGTGGCAGGAGCATCTTCCTCTGCTTGGACTCCAGGTTGCTGCTGGCACTTGCTGCAGCCTGCTCGGAAGCTCCCGGCTGCTGACGGCAGCTGGGGTGTCCTGGTGGCCAGTACCCTGTGGGTGCTGAAAATTGTGTGAACAGCTGTCTTGGGGAGCATTCTCATGGCACAAAATCCACGGGGACAGTCACGCGAGTGACTGGTCCCAGCAGACCCTGTAAGCCCGGCCCTTGGCCAGCCTTCATCCCTGGGGCAGGGCAAAATCTATTCAGAGAGGAGGAAAGGGTGCAATTTCTTTCTCGCTACCCCATTTAAATATTAGCTATAGATTAACTGCACTTAAAGCAAAACAAAATAAGAAAACACAGCCTGGATTGGCTGCCTTTTAACTATTATTATTTGTACCACTAAACCTGTCATTATCAAAGGTGTCCCCCACAGGCTTCCGGGCAGCGGGGCTGTTCTGTAGGTCTGTGGGCCCGCTGGAGATGCAGGCCGGGCGGGCTGGCTTTCCTGTTGGCTTTCAGGTAGAGGAGATTTGCCCCAACTCCTGTGGTCCATGCCCTGGCTTTCTAGGCTATGGGGTAGGAGGAGGAGCTAGGGGATTCTGGCCAGAGGGCCAATCCCAGCAACCCCGTCTACCCGGTGACCAGCCAAGTCACAGCAGGTAAAAAAGGTTGGCCCCTAGAGGGGACAGGCGCTGGCGTGGGGCCAGGCTTCTCCTGGTGAGACCCTCCCTTGGCTCACACTGGAACCCTCCCTACCTCCCTTCTCCTGCCCTTGAAATCCCACTGATGGCAAATCCCCAACTCGGCCCCTGTGGGCCCTGGAGGCTACAGCGGTGAGGTTAGTCCTTGTGAAAGTTCCCCAATATGCCTTTCGGTACCCCTAATAAGGGGATTCGTAATTTCTTGGGGAGAAGGAATGGGAACAACAGGTGCAGAGAGCTCAGGGTATCTGAGCTATTGCACAGGTGGATGGGCGCCCAGACCGGCACTGCCCCATAAGCTGTCTCGTATGGACGGGATGCTCGCCTGGGCTCCTATGCGCGGCTTATGACAGCTCCTCTCCCTCCAAGGATCCAGTGTGACAGAAGTCACTGTATTTTTCCACCACAGACTTATTCTCACAATGATAAAATGATTACACTCAACATAATTTTAATAGGTACTACCGGAAAGATGTCTTCGATTCAATAATATAGCTGATATTTTTTTCACATAAACGAAATCATGCAGCGTGTGGCCTTTGTGTTTGGTTTCTTTCACTTAGCGTGAGGTTGCTGAGGTCTGCCCATGCAGCAGCCGTGGCAACAGCCCTTCCTTCTTCAGACCAGGAGGTTTTCCTTGCCGGGACCTGCTGCGGGCCTTATCCATCCAGCAACTGTGGCCACAATGTCTGTCTGTGCACTTTTGCTTGGATACTTGCTCGGCTCTTCGGGGATGTGAGCCGAGGAGTGCTTTGCCTGAGACCACTGGACTCTTTGGTGCCCTTGCTGCCCTGGCCTCAGCCCCGGTGATAGTGCACTTCTTCGTGGGACTGGTCAACAGGTGTCCCCTCTGCTCCCAGCTCATCCCGTCATGGGGCTGTGGGTGATGAGTTGATAGGGCCTCCTGGGACGAGAACCAAGATAGGGATCAGAGTGGGAGAAGTTTATTCGGGGGACAGGGGAGAGGAGCGTGTGTTGGGGAGGGGAAGGCAGCTGTACAGGGTCAAGGCTGTCAAGGGAGCTCCTGAAATGTGGCGTGTGTTTCAGAATTACTCGCCACAGGAGCAAGTCTAGTGGGTGTCGGAATGTTCTCATACCAACCTGGTCTTTTTATTTTTTTTCAGTACTAGGGGTTGAATCCAGGGTCTTTGCCCAGAGCTACATCCCCAGCCCTTCTAAATTTTTGAAATTTTGAAACAAGTTCTTGCTAAGTTGCCCGGGCTGGGCTTGAACTTGTGATCCTCCTGGTTCAGCCTCCCAGAGTGTTGGGATTGTAGGTGTGCACCACCATGCCTGCTGTGGTCTGGAAGGGGTGATGGGACCAAGCAGAAGAGCCCTGGCCTCTACCTGTCTTTAGGCGTTGCTCCCTTGGAGCATTAATGCCCTGTTCTTTGCAGCCTGGCCCTAGGAGTTGAGGTGAGGAGGGTGGGGACTTTGCCTGGGCAGAGAAGTGCAAGGTTCTGCACATGTGGGCTGAGATGTGAGGTGGGGCAGGGGAACAGGGTGTGAGAGGTGTGCTTGGCATCCGCCCCCCTCCCAAAGTAGCTTTCAGGTAGGCTCAAAAGAGAAGTTCACTCCACCGGCCTCTGGATGTGAGTGTCAGCCTGCTGCTCCTCTGCTTCCCAGCCCTGCCTCATTGCTGCTCATGGCCCTGCAGCCCAAGCCCTGCCACAGGTGCGTCCATGGCTCAGTCCAGAGGCAATAGAGGGAGCTGGAAGGGGCAATAGGATCCCTTCTGGAATAGAGCTTGGGTATGGCCAGTTGGTTCTTCTGCACTGGGCCCTGGGGAGGAGAGAGCTAGGGAGGGAGGCTGAAAGCACAATGTCTCGTTATTGTGCTGGATCCCGGCAAAGTGTGGCCAAGGAGGGACAGAAAGGCAGAGCATCCCTGCCAGCCCCTCCTGCTCCTTCCTTGTGGGTTGGTTATGGCCAAGCCTCCTGGGGCCACCCGGCCTCCGTCCTTCTCCTTTTGTGAACCTCCTGACATATTTTCTGTAAAATCCCTTTTCAATTTTGGATTAAAGTTCTGGGTGGGCCACGTGTTGACTTGGGGTGGAATACTGACTCTTCTCCCTTTCTTCAGCTTTTCTATTGGGGGCCTAGATGTGTTTCTTATTTCTTTATCCTGCTTGCTCGGCTTCTGGAAAATGTGGTCTGATGTCTTTCGTAAGCTGTAGAACATTCCCCACCCTTTCAGTGCTGCTCATGTCCACGGGCTGCGTCCTCTCTGCCGGCCCTCCCCACTGATCTGTGAGTCCCCTGGTCCCTCTCCTGTCTTTGTCCTTTCCCTCTGCTCTTGGCTTCACGCTGAACTTGCTCTTCCAGTTTACTGCGTCTCCCACTAGATGTGTTCAGTCAGCTTTAAAACCTGTCCATTGAATTCTCTGTTTCAGTCAGCACATTTTTCAGTTTTGGGATTTTTATTTACATTTTCTTCTAATCTGCTATGCATTAAAAAAATAACCCCGAGTCTTGGCTAGCATTTCCGATGTTGCTTTGCTTCGTCGTGCATATTATTTCAATGCCTGTGTCTCTGATTTCCTGGGTCTGTGCTTCTGAGGGGAGGCCGGTCCCGCTGAGGGCTTAGACACCGTTCTGTCTAAAGTATCCCCAGCCACATCCTCGCTGATGGGATAGTTGCTCTGCTTCCTCCTGATGTACTTTCTGAACGTTCTTTTGGGGTCCTGCAGGAGTCCGGGTCACAGCGCCACGCACGCTCTTCTTTATGTGTTTTAACCCGTGTGAGGAGCAGAGTCCGCCTGAGGTCACTGACAGCAGAGTCTGATTTGATTCAGAGTTCCGCGAGGTCCCAAGGTGGGTAGAGATGAGAACTACAATCAGGCCCCCACAGGGCCCAGGTACTGTGCTAGGGCACAGTTTGTTTTTGCTTCTTGTTTTTGTTTTTTTGAGACAAGTTCTGGCTAAGCAGTTCAGGCTGCTCTTGAACTCACTATGTAGCCCAGGCTGGCCTTGAACTTGCGGCGATCCTCTTGCCTCAGCCTCCCAAGTGCTGGGATTATATGCATGCACCACCATACCCTGCAGGGACAGTGTTTTTTTTTTTTTTGTTGTTGTTGTTGTTTTGTTTTGGTTTTTGTGCTGGGGCTCGAACTCAGGGCCTTGCGCTTGCTAGGCAAGCACTCTAACCACTGAGCTAAATCCCCAGCCCCCAGGGACAGTTTTGAGTAGGGAAGAATGCTGTGCCAGTGTGGCCTGGGGGGGACGATGGGACCAGGGAGAATTGCCTGGGTCTCCATTGACCTGGACAATGCCAGAGACAGCTGGGGCAGGTGTCACAGAAGGGCCTCTTCTGTGAGCGAGACACCTCAGCCTGCTTCCCAAAGGCAAATGGCTCATGGAAACTGTGACTTCTTGGGGTGCAAGAGAAGTGTGATTTCTCCCCCTGCTCCCAGCCCCTGAGCAAATCCTTCCTCTTCTCCGCGGGACCAGGTAGAAATACCAGTGTCCTGGGACAAGAGCCTCAGGGGTGCCCTGGTTCCTCACTCTTCCAGCCCCTCATCCAATCTGCAGGCCCTGTTTGCTCTTCTCCAAAAGCTTTCTAGAGCCAGATCTTCTTACCCTTCCACCATGGCAGTCCTGTCCCCATCTCTTTCATCATTTGCAGGGTCAAGGTGTCCACCCTGCCCCACTACTTGGTTCCACACAGTGGCCTGGAGTCCACCAACTCCACTTGCACCTTTGGGGCCCTCAGACGGCTCAAGCGCAGACCTCCAGCGCCCGGGGTCACGCACTCCCTGGTGACCTGGCCTCCTCGGGACAGCAAACCTCCAGGTTCTCTGTCCAGGCGGTGTTCTTACGGCACACCAGGAAGGGTCGCCACACAGGTGCCCTGCCGTGGGAGTCTGCCCGGCTAGGCCGACCATGTCTCCTGGGGTTCCTGTCCTGTGCATTCCTCGTTACGGTGAGCCACGAGAGAGATTCCCAGGGTGGGTGGGGCCATGTGGGCTCAGCTCATTGGCAGAGGCTGCAGCCTGGCTACGGCTGCTTCACCTCCCTGATCCTCCTTCAGCGTCCCAGGGGTGGGCGTGACTCATGGCAGAGGGCAGGGCTTCTGCAGGACACCCACCCTATCATGCTCAGAGACAACAGGGCAGACTTGAGCCACCCCATTCTGGGGGCTGCCTGGACTCCTTACCCTCCCGTCTCCTGCCTAACCTCAGCTTTCCTTCCCAAAGCCTGTCCTGTGTGCTTCGAGTTCCTTCTGGAGATGGCTGAGCCATCTGTACACATACATGTGGGTCTATGTATGTATGTGTATGCGTGTATACATGGGTGTACCTGTGTGCATATGTTTGTGTATGTATTGCTATATGTGCATATATAATGTATGTGTGTACACATGCATGCAGTACGAGGTCAAATTCCTGTAAAAAAATCCCTTCGTGTATGATGCATGTCTATGTGGGTAAATATGTATATGTATAAGCACATGTACATATACACATCTATGCACACACATGCACATGTGTACATGTATTTGCACCTCCGCATGCATATGCACACCTGTACATGTGTATGCATATGTATGTTCACCTGTGTATATACACCTTTATGTATATGTTTGTATATGTATGTATATATCTATGCCTGCACTCACATGTGTGTGTGTGTGTATATTTATGTGTGCATATGTTTGCACACATGTGTAGGTGTATATGCTTGTTATGGTTTGGATCTAGGATGTCCCCCCCAAAGACTCATGTGTTCTGAGGTGGGGCTTTGGGGGGATGACTGGATCATGGGCTGCTATAGACGACTTACGGATGAGGGCCTGGTTGGCAGTGGGTCACTGGGAGCATGAGCTGGAGGGCCATATCTCTCTCCCTGGCTCCTCCCCTCTCTCTCTGCTTCCTGGCCACCATGATGTGCGTAGCTTTCCTTCACCCATGCCCTTCCCCCAGGCCGTGTCAGCAATGGAACTAGCTGACCATGGACTGAAACTTCTGACACCATGAGCCAAAACAAAGCTCTTCTTCTTTAGTTTTGGGTGTTGGGTATTTTGTTCCAATTACAGTCCGTCAGTGTGTATATCTATGTGGGGAGCTGCATATACATGCACATCTATGAATATATTTGCACACATAAGCATAAATTGCAGCTATATGTAAATGCCATATAGATGTGTGTACATGTATATCTCTGTGTTTGTGTTGCATGCACGTGTGTGTATGTGCACATATACTTGTGTATCTTTCTGTGCATGTGTGTGAACATTGCATGTGCCTGTGTGTATAGATGTGCATTTGTGTGTACACATGCATGTGTGTATGTAGTATATACATGTGTGCCTGTACATATGTAATACATACTTGTGTACATACTTGTGTGCATGTGCATACACACATTGGCGTCTCTGTGTACATGTATATGTGTGCGTCTGTGCATGCACACACAGACATTTGTATGCTATGTGCATGTGTACATGCATGTGTACACACATGTGCAGGTTCACTCACAGGGTCTCCTGGGACCCTCTTCTCCCTCACTGGATGCTGGTGGAGATACTTTCTCATCACCAAGGTGCTAACTCAAATGTCCTCTGCTCAGTTCTCTGACAGCCTACAGACACTAATCCCCGCCCAGGCCACCTCTTGCACACTCTCCTGTTTTTTTCTTTAGTGTGCTCAAAGGTGCCTGTGGTGAACCTGTATTGTTAGTGTGCTCTGTGTGTCTCCCAAGGGCTGTGGCTGCACCCTGCAGGAAGCCCACGACCAGCAGGGCCTGGCCCAGCCGGATCTGGAGCTCCTGAACATCAGGCAGGGCCAGGGCCTCCCAGGATCTCCAGCTCCACTTGCTGTACCAGCTGTGCCACCATCCTCTGTCCTCCTGGTGACTTGGCCTCTCCTCTATACAGAGGCACTGTGGCCTGTCAGAGCCCTCTCAGATGGCCATTCAGATGCTGCCAAAACGGAAGCAACTCCCAGGCACCGAGCAGGGCTGCACAGCTGTCCCACTCAGCAGGTGTGTCACAGTGTCTGCCACACTCCCGAGGGGCTGCGTGTGGGAGCAAGGCCCCAGGTTTTCCAGGAGAAGGGAGCTGAGGGTGAGGGCTGGGCTGACCCACTCTTCTTCCTCCTGGTGGCCTGAAAAGGCTGGCAGACACCATGGAGCAGGGCAGCTGGAGCCTGTGGTGGAGAAAAAAAAAATACCGTTTCTTCTCTCCCTGAGCAGTTCCTGAAAACAGGGAAGGACCCAGAAGTACCCGTGGAAGGAAAGCATAAAACCCCAGAACAGGCTGCACCTCCTCTCTCGCTGCCGATGTGTTTCAGTGCAGCCAGATAACAGTGCGTGTGTGTGTGTGCGTGTGCGTGTGCGCGTGCGCGTGCGCGTGCGCCCCAGAGCCTCAGGGGCTGCAGTGGTGCGTGGTGGGCTGGGCTGGGCTGGGCTGGGCCCTCACAGTCTCTGGCAGTGCACTGGATGAGCAGGTAGAACTGTGCCTGGCCAGCAGCCCTGGGCCACTCCTCGGCCTCCTGACCCTCTCTTGGCTCGTAGCTTCAGCTTCAGGCCTCATCACCATTGATTTGTGTCTCAGGAACCTCCCTGGAATTTTCAATTTGCAGAGATGGCTGGACACATTGAAAAGCAAGTGACTGGAGGTGGCGAGTGCCAGCTGCCACCTTCCCCTCCGTCTGAGGCTGAGCTGAACTGCAGATTGCAGCTGGGAGGAGCCTCTCCCCCCTCCCCCACAAAGAGCTGCAGGTCCCTAAATGTATTTTGGAAAAAGGGGGCAGCTGCCTCTTGATCCTGAAAATACAAGCCAGTGAGGGGCACGCTCTTCCTGGGGTGCCTACTGCATGGGAGGCTGCAACAGGGCCACTGGGGTTGGAGACTGCTGCCTCCCCCGTGATCTAACACGTTGATCTCCCCCAATCTCTGCCCCACGAGGTGTGCACAGCAATCAATACTCACGCAGTCCTGCAAGTGGGTGTGGAGGGAAGCCCAGGCCCAGCCCCATCCCAGGCAGGGAGCCCAGCATGTGGGCAGGCTCACCAGGTAGCTGGAAGAAATTGGCTGAATCTCCCTGGGCATCCGCTGCTGTGCCTGGGCCTGCTGCCAGCTCTCTAGAAGTGGGGACACCTGTCTTGTCTGGACTCAGGGATCACTAGCAGGACCGCAGGGTCCCTTTCTTTGTGGTCTCCCAGGCTCCAGCTTCATCTTCGTTCACAGGTCATGCTCCATGCTGTTGTTAAGGTGACATATCTAGGATGGGGACCTGCTTGTCCCTCTGCCCTGCTTGTAACCAGTGAGGGGGGTCTGGTGGCCAAGGATTCCCTCCGTGCTGCCCGCAATAACCCCTGAGTCCTTGTCGCCTGTCTTGTCCGGCTAGCTCCTGCTACACCCCAGGAACCGGCCCGTGTGGTTCTTACCCTGTCCCCTTGCTCTCACCATGCCCCCTACTCCTCAGAGGTGCTCCCCACTTTCCTGCACCTGGCCCGCTCGAGCCTGTCTTTGAAGACCATGCTGATGATCCACCTGCCTGAGTGAGAACCTCTCCTGAGCCTCTGGTCTGGCTGGGCGTCCTGGGCCTCTCCTGTCACCAGTGGTCCCCCCAGCCTCTCTCTGTCTGGCAGCACCCCCAAGTTTAAGTCTGTTTCGTTCCTCTCTGCACTGCCAACCCTTGGCACCTGAAGCTCTCGGCACAGGTGGAGCAGAATCACGGTGCAGAGCGCGTGGCTGTGTGGTGTGTGAGAATAATGCTGAAGTGGCCTATACCCTAAGGCTTCCTCTGAAATTGAGGCCTGGACTCAGTTAACCAAGCCAGAGGCTTCCAGGACTAACCCGGCAATTGGCGGGTGTCTCAGCCAGTCTTTCTGGCTGCTGTAAAGAGCAGGCCCTAGGGTGAACCCCACAAGGCCTTGCTTTTCACATTGCCTTCCCTGGGAGACACAGGACCAGCTCCCTCCACCTTGTTAGGGTGTCCTCTCCAAGACAGGGCCTCCGCGGCTTCCATAGGAGGGACAAGGACATGGGGATGCTCCTTGGAGACTCCACCCCCTCTGCCTGGAAGTGACACCATGTCCTCCCAGTCTCAACCCTTTGATCCAGACTGGACTTTCAGCCCAACCTGCAAGCAGTGGCAGTGGGTGGAAAGTGTAGTCCCTGCCAGACCCCTACCCCCGGGGCCAAGTTGTTATCTCTGCCCTGGGACCTTGGGACCAGCTGGTGGCTTCAGGACACTATGTGACATCTCTGTGCCCCCAGTTCCCTGAAATTCACTGGGGCTGATGTGACACCAGTGCAGTGGCCCTAGTGGCCTGGCACAGGTTGCACATCTAGCTCTGGTAGTTGTGCTGTTGACCGAAGTACATGGAGATGTGACTTGGAAAAAGCAGCAGTAGCGGCTGTGGTCACTGTCCCTGCACTGTGAAGGTCCTTATCTCCTTTCCTGGAGAGAGCTGCCTTTTAATATGATTTCTGAATGTTGAGGTTGAAAGTCAGAAAAGTCCCACAGGCCTCACATGAAGAACCACTAAGAGTGCGATGCCTGATGTGCGATCTATGGAGCAGAGTCCAAGACTTCGCCAGGTCCCCAGCAAAACGGTGGCCGGACTCAGGTCCAGTGTCCTTCCTGCTACATCCCACTCCAGCCTCCTCCCAGCCCAGAGTCAGCCATGCCCAGCACCGTCCGAGTCTTGGTGAGATGTTGAAAGTTGGTGGCGAATTTGTCCCATGTGTTCGTCTGGCAAAAGCTATTGGAAAATGACAAGTGAAAGAGATAAAAGAGGGTATAAAAGGGGCATAAAAATTCTAAGAGTCTCAGGATCTGTAACAAATCTTGCTTATCCTTGTCAATTTAGAAAGTGGAGCATGGATGTGGCATTGGAGGGGGAGCGCTGCACAGGGCCCTGTTAACTTGATCTTTTTCACCTTAATACTCAGATAACAGAATTTGCCGGATCGAGAAGTGTAAGTATTTCTGCAACAGCCAAATGGGGGAGGCAGCCCAAGTGTCCGTTGAAGGATGGTGGATAAGCAAAATGTGGCCCACCCTAACATAGAATATTGTTCAGTCTTTAAAAGAAAAGGGCTCTGACACATGCAACCCCATGAACTTGTGTTGAGTGAAGCCACACACACACGCACACACACACACACACACATACACACACAGGCTGCATGATTCCACCTGTAAAAGGTCCCTAGAGTCACCAGATTTAGAGACAGAAAGTAGCATAGGGGCTGCCAGCCGCTGAGGAGTTGTTTCCCGAGGACAGAGTCCAGTTTTGGAAAAGGTGGATGGTGGTGATGGCTGCACGACTGTGTGAAGGTGCTTAATGCTTAATGTTACAGAACTTCACACTTAAAAGTGGCCACGATGGGGCTGGAGACTCAGTGGCAAGCACCCGCCTAACGTGTGTGAGGCCCCGGGCTGAGTCCTGAGCACTGCGAAAACAAAATACAACCCCCCAAATAGCAACAAAAGGTTAAAGTGGCAAATTTTATATTGCCTTTCACCGCAATCATAAAAAGAAGAAGGGTGCGTATTCTCTGCCACTGCTGCACGTTTTCCACACTCTCCTGCCCTAGCAGGGTGCTTCCGGCAGTCTCAGGAGCCCCCAAAGACAAAAGCTGGGGCTTCTCCCAGCGCACAGGTCTTGCTCATCAGGGACCATGTCACTTTGTATCGGAAGTATCTTTCCCCTGCTCTAATTCTTTTTACATTTCGTTTTTCTCACCTCTGTTCTCTCCCCCGCTTTGGCTCAGCATAAACATAGAGCTTCAAGGGAATTTTGCATTATTCTCTGTAAATCTAAACTTACAAAGATAGGAGGAGAAAGATGAAGTATTATCACGTCATCGCCCCCTTTTCCCAGGCTTTGCTGTGTAATTAATTCTAGTGGGTTGACCTCCAAGGCGACTTGGTGTGAGCTGTGTCTATGCTGAGCAACTCAACCTTGCTTACTGGTGTGGGATTGGTGTGGGCGGACACATCCTCTGCTGGGAGGAGGTCACATGTGAGTGGTGTGCCGTGTCCAGATGAAACCAGAGCCGGGAAGTGTGGGCAAGGTGGTGAAGGGTTATGAATGAGTGTCATGGAGTCCTAGGTGTTTGCAAATCTTCTCTGGGTTGGGGGATGCCCCGCTATGCCTGCATCTTGGAAGATGACTAGGAAGAAAGGTTTGATCTGCAGGAAAGGGTTGGAGCGGGGACCAGGCTCAGCCAGGATGACTTCATCGCAGGGACAGAAACGAGCTCCTCTGTAAGAGGGAAGAGGCTCTTTAGCAGCAGTAAGAGGCTGAAATCTGATGAAAGGCGAAGAGATTCAATCTTCCCTGCATCAGTCACCTGGGACTTCATCAGACTCAAACCGATTAGGAAAATTCACATTGAAAGCATCATTTATAATGGACCAAAATCATAGAAAACATTTGGCCTGGAGGGAGGCACAAACAGCATTTCTACCTAAGCTGTAATCTTTCATGATCTTCCCTCCTCCTTGGCGATGTTTGACAACCCTGTCTTCTCCCCAAGACTGATCATTAGGCTAATTAGTGGCTAATCAATGTTTAATTAAAACCTAGCCATTAATTACAGGAAGTGCCATGGCAACTCGAGAATAAAATGTGGTTGCAGTAAGGATCAGGTTTCCTTGGCTTGGCTGGTAACCTAAGCAGAAAGGTTTCCTTCCTGTGTCTGTCGTTTCTTCTCTGCACAGTGGATTGGGAAGGGTCTGCAGGCCTGGAGTGGATTATAGAGAGAGCAGGGGCCGAATGGATCGCTCTCAGTAGCTCTGCTTTTTTCTGTCACTGGTCCTCCTGTAGACTCTACAGAAGCTTTCCCCATTGCTTTTTCCACACCCTCGTTTTTTTGGGGGGGGGTTGCTGGGGATCAAACTCAGGGCCTTTCTCGCTTAAACTAAATCCCCAACCCCCTGCATGCCCTAAGTTTAATCCTTTTCTTTGCTCTCGAGTCCTTTATTGGATTTTCACACACTTCATATTCGGACTAACTTGTTTCTATGAACTTTAAAGTTCTAGATCAGTGGTTCTTAACCCTGGGTGTAGGTTAGAATCACCAAGAGCATTAAAAAGATCCTAATAGACACAGGGCTAGATGAATAGACTAGTGAAGGGAGTAGAGACCCCAGCATATGTGGGCATATAGTACACAATTGATAGGTGGCAGAGGTGGCACTATTGATGAGGATGGTCATGAGCTGTACAATATATGGTACTGGGCCAAATGAAAAGCCGCCTGAGAACAAATAAGAAGCTTGATCCCTACCTCACACCATATATTAAAAAAAAATCAATTTTACCTTTTGGAAGGCCTCCCAGAAGAGTATATAGAACATCTTCATGATTCAGAGGGCACTAACCTTAAAAGACAAAGCTGACACTTGCACTCTGTTGAGCTTCTGCTCATCAAAATGTACGAGGAAGAGAATAAAATGCAAGCATGGAGTGAGACAGTATTTGCAGGAGCAAAAAAGGGCCCTTAGAATAATTGGAGAGTAATGAATAAGCATTCCACAAAGTGTTTCATTAGTCATCAGGGAAATATATGCTGGGACACTGCTATACACCCACTGGAATAGCTACATGAATGGGTTGCTGATCCCAAGGGCTGGAGAAGACACACAGCAACCAGAATGTTCATACGGTGCTGGTAGGAACTGGAACGGCCATGCTGGAATCTCTTTATAGACTCTTCTAAAGGTGAAAGTGTGCTGGTAGGAACTGGAACGGCCATGCTGGAATCTCTTTATAGACTCTTCTAAAGGTGAAAGTGTGCTTCCCCATGACCCAGAGGCTCTATTCCTAGATATCCCACACCAGAAACACTCGCACAGGTGCGGCAACATAATGTGCCAGGAGATCACACCAGCACTCTGTCACACCTTCAAACTGGAAGCCACCCACACTGAGCAAGAGTAGCACAGCCAAAAAAATTGTCCTGAATTCATGTACTGGGTTCGAAACAACACTTCTACACACAGTGAACCTTACAGTGGGAATAGGAAACAGAGAATTGGGGTGTTCCAACTGTATGAAGCTCAGGAGCAGACAAGATGGAAATCTTGGACATGGTTTCCTTTGGGATAGTGATGGGGGGGCATTTAAGGACCAGTAATATTCTATTTCTTGGTCCAGGTGAAGAGTTGCATGGAGTACCCACTTTGTGACTAATCAGTGAGCATACACTTATGGTTTGTGTATTTTTGTGCATATGTGTTATTTTCTTAAAATTAGAGAGAAGAGCAATACCAAATACAAAGCCCAAGGCTAGTTCAAAGTAATGAAGTTGGGGTCTCTAGAGAGTAGGGAGGGTCCAGTTAAGGTAGTTTTTAGAGTGTGACCTGAGGGTGATTGGAGGTATGTAGGGTTGCTGCTCTTACCCCTGGGGCTGCATGTCTTCCCCCTGCTTGCCCCTTGCCTGCCTCAAGAACCTTCTTTCTCTTCCTGGAACATGATGGGTACTTTCTTGCCCTAATCTTTACAATTGCTGTTCTCTGAGCTTGGACTGCTCTCTCCTGGCTGGCTTCTTCATCGCTCTCTGAAAGTGACCTCCCCTGGCTCATCTATCAAAAGTAGGCTTTTTGTTCTAAATACTCTCATGTATCATCCTGTTGATTTCCTTTGTTATCCTAGAAACAACACCCCTTGTCCACCAAATCCATTTCTTTTTCCAGGAAGATTTAAAGGAAGACCACATTTCCCCCTCTCTCTTCGACTTAGGTTGTGAATGAAAAATGATACATGGCATTTCCAGGCCTTGAGTGACTGTCCACATTCTCTGTTCGTGTAGCAACCACTTGAGTAGACAAAGGGTCAGGATGTGAGGCCCCCGAATCTTGGTATTACCATAAGGAAGCCAAAAGGAGCTGCACAAACCATGTTGGACTGTGATGTAAATGAAAAGTAAACCTTTTAACTAGCCACTGAATTCCCAGAGATTATTTGTTACTGCAGCAGAACCTCAACTATCCTAACTAATGCTGCACTCATAGCAATCTGAGGTTATCTTATTGAATGAGTTGTCTGCAGCTTTCTTTTCTGTCTCTTCGTCTAGAAGGAAAACTCTTGCTACCTTCATTCTCAGGGCTTGGGAGTGGGCGGAGAGCCTGGGGTAGCAGGAGCTCAGTAAAATTTTAGAGAGGCAACAAGCAATTTAACTGTAGGTGTTATGACAAGGGAATCAAGAAGCCTGAGACAATGCTGCAAGTGGAGGAGAAGTGGCCCAACCAAGAGTGTGAAGCTCCATGGGTTGGAGTATGAACAACAGTCTGCCCTTCTGTGCTGTGTTTTCTTCTCCTATCAATAGTGCCGATAGCATGTCTATAGTGTTAACAGTCAGACAGTGGCCCACGTGCGTGGATCAGAGATGCAGACCTCACAGAGGCAACAGCTCAGAGCAGTGACTGGGCATCTGGTGGCTGGAGGGTGCTGCACTTTCGGTGGGGGTGGGCCAGGGCAGATGCCAGGTAGTAGTGCAGGGTCACGGGAGCGCCTCCCAGTGAGGAGGGAGGAGGGGCGTGGCACTCTCTGCTCACACAGCATGCTGGCCTGGGCAACACCTATAGATCTATGGCACCAGGGAGTCTCCACACCCTCTGCAGCTCCACCTTCCTCTACCTGCCACCCAATCTGGCCGGTCCAGACTGCAGATCCAGTCCCCTTGCACTGCTGGGTTTCACCCTCTCCTGAACATCAGCATCTTAAGAGATGCTGGGAGACATTGCCACACTGAACAAGAAGACCATAAATGCTCCACGACAAGGGCAAGCTTGGGGTTTTGTCTCCTCTGCCTGCTACAGAACCAGTCTTCATTAGTGCGAGAAGCAGGAAGTGGCCTCTGACCTGTGGCCAAGGAAACCAGCAGCCCGTATCCCATCTCCAGGCAGCACCCTGCTATCCCGGCTTCCTCTTAGATGAAGCCCCTGGTTCTCTGCTCAGTGCCAGGGTGGGCCTGGGAGGGAACGGGATGCCTGACCACACCTGTGCAGGTAGGAACAGGTGCGGAGTGTAGGCTGCAGGCAGTGTCCTGTCTTGGGGACCCTGATGTTTTAACAAGGACCCCTTGGGCACCTGGTGAAGTGAGCGACTCCTTCCTGGAATAATAGCTTCAAATAAAAAAATGAAATCCCCTTAGGCTATGGTATTGAAGAATAATTATCAAAGTATTTAAAAAGTGAGATATTAAAATATGTATGCTTCTTTTTTATTGACGAATTACATACCACCAATGTTATGTACAAACAACCGTTTTGAAGTGAGCAACGTCAGAGGACAGATGTCTGGCTCTGAGGAGCTCCTGGAGTTCCCTCCTTACTGGCTGGTGTCTGTGGGCTCTGGGGTTGGCCCGGTGACTTTCTGGGATCCTGGGCAGTGACTTCTGGTTGAGCCCTACGTTTCTCTGTGCCCCGTGTTTCTCTGGCCATCCCCGTGCCCATCCTGGCTCCCCGGGGTCCCTCTACCCCATCCGCTGTCCTGCCACTGCTCTGGAGAAGGCTAGAGCTGTGGAACCAAAGTGAGGAAGAGTGAGCCTGTGTGACACCACCAGGCGGCAGAGGAAGGACCAGGCACCACGCTCAGGCAAGGAGCGTCCAGGAGAGGGAGGTCTGCAGAGATGATTGTGGGCTGTGACCGGGGTTGGGGGTGCGGATGGAAAGTGGTGAGGACAGGAGTTGCTCTGGGGTGAGGAGAATGTTTTGGAAGTAGACAAAGGTGGAGGCTGCACACCATTCAGAACATGATAAACATCTGGAAGTGTTCACTTTGAAATGGTTCAGTTTGTGATACACGCATTTCACCCCAATTGGAAACGACAGCGCAGCATTCCTGTCTGGTGGCTGGGAGCAGAGACCCGAGTACCTGTTGTGGTTCGTGTCCAGATGTCCCCCCAAAGCCTCAAGTGGTAGGAGGTGGCTAGATCTAGAGTGTGTGATGCCGGGATTAAGGGCATGTGATTACTAAATCAATCCACTGATTGGTTTAGCACCACCCTAATCCTGGCAGCCTGGATAAGATATAAGGCACAGGAAGAAGCTGGTTACCCTCTTGCTTACCCCTTTGCTTACCTTGCTGCCTTCTGCCTGTCTGCCACGCCGCCCTGCCTTGGACCCAGCTGATTGTGGACTGAAACTTCTACAAACTGTAAGCCAAATAAACCTTTCCCCCTTTAACTTTGAGTGTCGGGTATTTATCTCAGCAATGAGAGAAAAGTAACTAAGACAGTACTCTCCTGACTTCAGATAAGATAAGCTGCCCATGGCTGCACCCAAGGAGACAGGAGGGTCTAGGCGAATTTGCCCTCATACCTTTTTTCCCACGCTGGCTCCAGACCCAGTGTTGGGATGGCTTCTTCACTCTGTTCTGCAGTCATGGGCAAGGCTGGGACCACAGCGGGTCATTGCTCTTCTCTTCTGACTCTGGTGGTCACTGGGCACTGGAGCAGGATTCTTGCCGGCTGCACAAAAACATCACCCAGCACAGCTTCATCTGTCGCCTGTGCCTGGTGCCTGGGCTCCCATCTGGGCCCTCACCGGCCTCCAGGGGCACCAGCCAGGTGGGGTGTATGGAGGACATGGCCGGAGAGAGACAGAGACAGAATTGAGACTCTGTGAGAGGGAGAGGATGTTGAGGAGGAGAGAGGGAGGGAGGAACATAGGAGGCAATCACCCACACATGGACCAGGGGACAGATCCAGTCTTTTCTCCTTTTATGAGCACTGAGTGTCCTTCCTTCCCTTTTATGGCAGCGCATTTTCTTGGATTTGAAGACTCCTCGGGTGAAGCAGGTCCTGCTCTGCCCGGGTCGGAGCCCAAGGCCCAGGCTCTCCTCATCATCGTCACGAGAGACAGAGTATTCTCACCTTGGCCTCCCTCCTTGGGAGGCATCCCCGCTCCTGTGGTCTTGGGTATCTCTGTCCAGGACATGCCGCCTGTGTCCTGGAAGAGCCCCGGCCCAGAGCCGTCTCCTGGGGCTCATGCTGGTACCTCTGCTGGCAAGCTGAAGACGCATTTAAAAAGCAGCATGCTAATGGCCGGCAGACACCAAGAGGTTCGCTCTGGCCCTGTGCTCTTCCCCTGTGGTCTGGGGTCAGCTCACAGAAGAGAGGCAGGTGCGCCTCCAGAGCCCAGCCAGAGCTGTGTGTGCCGAGTGTGTGGGGGTGGGGACTCCCTGCTGCTTGCCCACTGCAGGTAGGACCAGCCCCTTCTGCAGTTCCCATTTGAACTTCTTCCTCCAGGGGCACTGAAGAGCCACTGAAGGATGCTGAACTGGAAGTGACCTGATCAGACCTGTCCTTTGGAAAGACCATCCTCAGAGGGGGGTGTGGTGGTGAAGACCTGTAATCTCCGCATTCTGGGAGGCTGAGGCAGGAGGAATGCAAGTTAGAGGCCAGTCTGGGCAATTTTGGAATTTACCAAGACACTGAATCAAAACAACAACAACAATGATAACAATGAAAACAACAGCAGCAGCAGGAGCAGCAGCAAAACGCCCTTCATTTACCTTGAGGGGACACTACTGGAAGGGGGGAGAAGGGACAGGTGAAGCCACAGTAGGGGTCAGCACTGTCCTGTAGGCCAGATCCAGCTCACTGCCTGTTTTGCACATAAAGTTTTATTGGAACACAGCTGTGTCCATTTGTTTACACATCACAGATGGTTGCTTCCAAGACACAGGGCAGGTGGAGGAGCTGCCACTGAGATGAGCCAGTGTGGCCTGAAATGCATAACATATTTACTGTGTGGCCTTTGCAGAAAGTCTGCTGACCTGGGTTCAGAGCCACCTCGGCAAGGGCTGTCTTTTGTGTTTTATAACTTTTTGTTTATCCTGGAGTTAGTACTGGCTTAGGTATTTGCACACTTTCCAGCCTCTCTGTCCAGCCTTCCTTACAGTCAAACCTTGAAGCCCTCTGTGACAGCTGCTCTGGTGCCCATGACACGGGCTGAGGACAAACTGTCTGCTGTTCAGCCTGCTGCTGGCTCATGGCCAGGACGTCATCTGCTCACTGCTGGGCTGGAGTACATGCTTCCCCAGTCTGGGCAATTTCAGCTTTTCTTTTTATGCTATCTAGTCTTAGTGAAGCACATACTCTCATAACATCCTGTTGCACCTTATTCTGTTCCCATTTTCAGTTCATAATCTGCTGGAGTATAGAATTCTCCATGGGAAATCATTTTTACTTAGAATTTTGAGGGCATTTTCCCATGAAATTCTGGTTTCTGTGGTGCTATAAAGAAGTTTGATGCCAGGCTAATTTTGATCTTATGACACAAGCTGATTTTCTCTCTGGAAGCTCTTATCTTTGGTGTCCTGACACATCACCAGGCAAGTGCCACAGTGTGGATATGGTTGGAACTGTTCTCAAGAGCTCACCTGTTGGAGGCTTGGTCCTCTGCATGGCTGTGTGGAGGTGGCGGAAACTAAGAGACGGATGGGAAGTGATGGAGTTGGGGGAGTCACCAGCCAGAAGGATTAAGTAGTCCTGTAGGACCCTGGAGTGGGTCCCTGTGCTCTCTAGCTGCCCATCCACCATGCGATCTCTTGTCTTGCTCACTCCCAACCACGGTGTCCTCGGCCCTGATGCGAGGTAGCAGATGGAGCCCTCACCACAGGCCAAATCGGTGGGGCTTCCCCACCTGGGAAGTTTAGCCTCCCAAACTGAGTGAAACAAACCCCTTTTCCTTAGAAAGCGTCCAGGCTCTGGTGTTTTGTTAAAGCAATGGAAAACAAGCTAAAGCATGTCATATGCCTTTACTAGTCACTCTGGATATAGTGTGCCCTTCAATATGAAGACATGGGCCTTCAGCTAAGGGGAAGTTTCTGATGCTCCTTTCTTAATAATTCCATTCCCTTGTTTTCTCGGTGCTCTTTCTAGAACTCTTACTTGTCAGTTATTAGCCCTCCTGGCTTCATTATCTAACCCTTTCCATTAAAACCCAAACTCCTGTTGTATATGTCTTTGCTTTTTTTGCTGTTCTATCTTCAGGGGACTCTGTCAAGCTTTTTCCCCAGTGCTTCTACTGACTTGCATTTATGTTATCATATTTTACTTCCAAGCATTCTTGTTCTCTAATAATTTCTTCATGTTTCACAGACGCAGTATCTGTTCTCATCCCTGTGATGATATTAATGACAGAGTCTTTGAAGTTTTCTCCTTTCTGCAAAGTATGTACCTGGGTTGGTTATCTATTATTTTGTCACAATTGCCTCCAAAGGCAGTGGCTTAAACGACAAGCAGTCCCTGAGTCCTAGCTTCCCGGGGCCAGGACTCTGGCTGGCTTTGTGAGGTGGCTGTGGTGCGGGGGCTCTCACGCGTTGGCAGCCAGTACATCAGCTAGGCCTGGAGCCGTCTGAGCCCTGACTGGGAAGAGGGATCGGCTCCAAGCTCAGTCACTTGGTTGTTGGCAGGAGTCTCATTTCCTCACCATGCGAGCCTCGCCATATGGCTGCTTGACATGGCAGTTGGCTTCCCTCAAAGTGAATGATGAGAGAGAGAGAGAAAGAGAGAGAGAACCAAGATGGTGGCAACAATGTCTCTTGCACTTAGTCTCAGGGTGATGGATCATCCTTCTGCCATGTTCTCTTGGTCGCCTGGATGGCCCAGGGAGGGTCCCCACAGGGTGTGAGAACTAGAAGGCAGCCACCATGGAGGTGGGCCACATGGTACTGGCTCTGAATTTCCAGTTTGTTGTTTGTGCTGGAGGCGCTTCTCAGATGTCTGTCTATCTGTCCTTCCGCTATTGCTCCCAAGTGGTGAGTCAAACTGGAGGAGGCGGGGTCCGCAGGCCTCTGTGAGGTGCTGGCAGACTTTCTATTTGGGTTCTCCCAGAAGTGAACCTGAGGCAGGATTTGAATGCAAGAGGCTTACTTGGAAGTGTTGGGGAGGAAACCCCAGTGGGGAGGATGTGGGATATGAAAGGGTGCCGTGTTAAACCCATGAGTTAAAACTATAATCAATAGCACACATCTGTAATCTCGGCCCCTGGGAGGCTGAGTCAGGTGAATTGCAAGTTTTAGCCTAACCTGGGCAATTTGGTGACTTACTAAGACCCTGTCTTGAAGTCAAAATAAAAAATAAAAAAAGCTGGGCATATAGATCAGTGTGAAGGTCTTGGATTCAATCCCCAGTACTACAAAACAAACAAAGAAACAAACAAACAAAAAAACCCTAATCATCTGTGCAAGGGTGGACCTTGATGCTGAGGGAAACGAGTGGTACAGAGCGTGCTGCACAGAATCACCCTGTGGCGGTGGTGCTGTTGGAGCTGGGTGGCTACACTCTGAGGTCCAGGGTAAATGCCTGGACCCTCCATCTGCCACAAGAGGGCAGAGCAGACTTTGGAGGTTGAGCAACTCTGCAGAAACCAACCCTAGATCTGCAAGGACACAGAGGTGGCTCAGATCTGAGCAACTGGGGGGTTCCAGGGGCTCCCTACAGGGTGGCAGGTGGACATCTGCTCTTGCCCATATGTGAAATCTGTTATTTGAAGCTCTTCTCAGGAGGCTTCTAGTCTCTCCAGAGACGCATCCTCTGATCCCTGCCTGGGGAGGTTGCATGTCGCATCCTGGAGGTGGCGGGGAGGTGGGTGATGGCTTGCACACTTGCTGTGGGGACTTCATTCATCCCTCCTCTGTTCAGTGTGTGTGACCCCAAGCTCTGTGAGCCTGACGTCCTCTGGGGTGTCCCAGAGCATCCTGAACCCAGAACTAAACTACAGACCACTTCTGCATCCTTCTCCATTCCAGGTCAGCTCTATGTCCAGTGTGGCACTGTTCCAAGGTGGGAAGTGGAGAAGGGTGCCCTAAGGTAGGGGACAGGGCCTCCAGGCCTGGTTTGGGTGGCATCTGACAGCCTTCTCTTTGTGGAAGGCAGGCCAGTGGGTTGGGTTCTGTCTTGGCCTGTGCTTACTTGGTTCCCCGTGGGGTGCGAGGTGACCCTGCGCTCCTGAGGCTGAGGAAGTGGCTGAGAGCTGACTCTGGGCCTGAGATTTCCCAGCATCTGGTGGTGACAGTGTGGGGAAAGGCGGCTATGTTTAGAAATAATGACTCTGTCTTGTGCAGAGGCATTAAGGCTTCCTCCCCGGCAGCCACGCGAATTAGCGAGAGGCATCCCTGACAAAAGGGACAGCAACTTCCTTGTGGGCTGATTGCTGCCTTCCTGTGCAGTCATGGGGCTGTGCAGAGGCAGGGTGGCGGTGGCCACAGTTGAGAGGATCCTGTCTGCATTTGTGATTCCTGCGAGCCATTGCCACGAGCAGCCAGGAGCCACGCCGGGGTGCCAGAGGCCAGGCTACCCCTTCTTGCCAGAGGCCAGGGCATCTTTCATCCTGGAGGTAGCCCTGTGTCCCCAGGGCAGGAGACTGAGGCTCAATGAGCCACAAGAGCTCAGCTCATAATGGTTATCCACACCTCCTGGTGCCTGGCTTGGTTCTGGACTTCAGCCCTACGGCTCAGCCACAGACACACACACACACACACACACACACACACACACACACACACACACGAAAATGCCATGGAGGGACACAGAGCTGAGAAGTGTCAGGATCTATCTGTCCCCTGACCTCAACTGGCAGGGTGGGTGTCTTAATTACTTTTTTCATTGCTGAGATGAAATAACCAACACCGCCAAGTTGAAGGAGCAAAGATTTATTTCAGCTCACAGCCTGTAGAGATTTCAGTTCATGGTCAGCTGGCTCCAACGCAGCGCAGCATGGCAGAGGGGCCTCTCAGAGAAATGGTCCATGGCAGAGCAGGCAGGAGGCAGCAAGCAGCAAGCAGCCTGCCTTTCCCTTTTGTCCCATCCAGGCTACCAGCCTTTGGGGTGATGCTACCCACACCTACAGTGGGCTTCCATTATCCACGCACAGAACTACATGGCAAACCAATTAGTGTACTAATCCAGTATATCCATCCATAATCCCAGTATCACACCCTTAATCTACAGTCACACACCCTAGATCCAGCCACCTCTGAAAAGCCCCAACTCTGACTGCATAAGGCTTTGTAGGGAACATCTGGATACAAGCTGTTAACAGGGGGTACTTCTATTTTACACAAGGAGGGGTCACCTCTGCTAAAGCAATGCTGTGTGATGACTTGAGTCACTCAGCCAGTAAATTGTGCAGACATCTTGGGAAGAACATTCTGATGGGTCAGTGTGTGCAAAGATCTTGGGGCAGGGAGGGTCCCAGACAGGATAGAGGGAGTGAAGGGGCTGGTGACACAGACTGGAGCCAGAAGGGAAGGAAGATATGTGGTAGTGGTGGTGGTGGCGGCAGACAAGTAGATTAATTCAGCCTGTGGAAAACTTTTCCTTCTTTTTTAGCCTGAGGTATATGATTGACATGTAGTAAAATGCAGATCTTGAGTAGTCAGGTTCTACTGGAGAAGGAAAGTGGGGAGTGCCAGGCCCACAGCAGCTGCCCTAGCATGTGGAGGACTTGTGTTTTCAGTAGCATTTAGAAAGGAGGAAGGGGATCGAGGTGGCCAGAAGGTCCTGGTTCTAAAGCCCATGAGGTCCTTTCTGGCTGCTGGTGTCCTTGCAGTGTGGCGCAGCCTGACAAGCCCGGCAAGACCTGCAGGAGCAGGTGAGATGCAGAGCATGGCTCCTGATGGGCCTGCCAAGGGCTCCCCACCATCAGCCGCCACTGCCCACTGCCGCCTCCCTTTAGCTGTAGTGGGAATCGTCTCCGCTGAGGATCCTCTGCTGACTCAATTTCCGGGCTTTCCTTAGATCAGCTGCTGGCAGATGAGATGGCTCCAGTATTACAAGACTCTACCCCAACCCCCGGTGAGTAATAGGGGCCTCAGACCAGCATTCCATGGAGCGGTCAATGTCTGAACAATACTGGCTGCTCAAGCTGCTCAGCATGTCCCGGTCTCAGATTTGTGGCAAAGACGGCGGGAGAGGTTCATAGGAGCAACTGATTGTGTGTTCGGACACATGAAAGACACAGTGAGGTCTCTTTTCACAGGCAGACAGTGGCTGGTGGTGACAGGCGGGAGACCAGGAGGTGAAGAGGAGAAATGTGTGTGTGTGTGTGTGTGTGTGTGTGTGTGTG